>JAGGNH010000122.1:0-171375 GCA_026586065.1 Dioscorea zingiberensis
GGTAAAGCTAGGCTAGCTCGGTGCCTATTTCACGGGTGACCCCTGCCTCGCTCACAAGTCATCCACCTTAATTAGGGATCGCAGTACGCAATAATTGGGGAGGCACTTCCAAAGCCAGCATCTGTGGAATGAGGTAAAGCTAAAGCAGGCCGCCAAGATAATGTCACTTCGCTGTGAAAGGCCAAGTCCTCTTTCGGAGATCGAGCTGGAGGAGATCGACTACGACAGAGAAGAACTATCTTCCGCCAGGCGATGCAGTAGGGCTTGACAAAGATGGTGTCAGTGCCGCAGTCATTGATCGCTGAGGAAGTGACGATTTGGCCGTTTCATCGAAGAAGCTCTGAAGCTTAGCTTAGTTGCGGGAAGCGCGTGCGAAAACCAATCTCGATAATCTGACCGTACGGGGTTGGTGCCAAGCATCAAGAAACTAAGAGAATCCAGGTGAGAAGACCAACTCTTTGCCACCAGGGGTAATATGTGCCTTCTGCGGTAACCGATACATCTAATTCTATGTACTTAGCAACAGCTTTAATGAAAATCTGAGCATACGCAGGTGCTAAGAAACAAGCGTCGCACTTCGAAAGCCAACAACAAGAACAAAGAAAATCTACTGTAAAGTAGTAAAGACCTGCTCCAATTTTATGAAGTGAAGCAAAGAATTCCTTTGCTGGCGGAAAAATTGCTGAATGGACTTCCCGAGTTTATTTCTTTTGCTGGCTCAAAAATTGTTGAATGGACTTCCCGAAGTTTTACTTTGTCACCATGGTGAAAGAGGGTACTCTCTAAATCTCCTGTAATGTGGAAGGAGGTAGCCTCTGCTTAATTTTTTTTTGTTCATTTAAAATAAGATCTATGTTAGAAGTATCTTACTGCATCACAATGTATGGAGTGCTTCCAATGCTTTAGTAGGGTTAGATAGAATAGTTTGGCTACAAGGGCAAAGTCAATTTTGTTAGCATTGTGACTATTCAGAGCTTTCATTCCCTCCATTTAGAGTAGTCTAGCTTATTTTATACTATTCTTGACCATGATCAAGGGTCATATTAATTTCTGTAACCTCTTACCCCAAAAAAAAAAAAAAAATTATTCCACTAGACCAAAAAATCATGGATGAGACAACAATATTCACAGTAAAGACAAATTAATTACATACGTGAAAATACATCACAACAAGTATACTCATCAAGGTAAAGCAGCTTAACACCGCCTTCTAAGTGACATACAACTATCCTATCCTTAATTAAAATGCAAGATGATTCACTTAGGAGAGAAGCCAATCCCTCCACCTAAATAGGTGTTTGGTGTTGAAGTAGTATGAATCCTACATAGGAAATTGGGACCTTGCAACAGTCGAGTATGGGTTTATAAGAGGTTCTCCTCGGGTCACTCCATCCATTGCCAATTGGTTTTGGATGTAAACCCGACATTACTTAAAAATTATCATGGTATTTCAAGATGTTGCTATCTCCATCGCAGTATGCCTCACGCCACAATTTTGGGCTCCACGTACCCAATATAGTTGTTTACGCGGTATGGCTTGAAAATCTCGCCACACGCAAGGGCGCATGATATATTCTATGAATCCCACATGGGAAATTGGGAAAGACCTTGCATAAGGGTTTATAAGGGTTTGGGTCACTTTCATTGATAGGAGCATTTTAATGCTTACATTTTAACTCAACAAGTTATTTCTCATATTTACTTAGTTATTTCCCTTTTAATAAATCCTTCTTCTTAGGAAAGTTTCCATATTTTTAGGAAGTTTCTACTTTAGTAATTTTAATAAAAGTTTTCATTTTCGTGTACCTATGGAAACAAGCGGGATGACAAGTAAATGAGCTGAAAATGAAGAAATGGAGTTTTCCGGTCCCACTAGGAATCCCAAATAACGCAGAGGAATCCTCGATGAGGCTAGGAAACCCTCAAGGCAATAGTGAGACCACATGGCTTGAAGATGACATGGGAGATATTATGGGAGATTAAATCTGATTTTTGCCATGGGAAAATGATGGAGATAATGTAGTGTACCAAGGAGATTACGCTTGAGATAATCTTAGGAGAATTTCAAAGGATTAAACAAGAAAATACTCAAAACAAGTCCTTATTCATCCCCAATTCCCTCAAGATATGCTACCTGAAATTAAGGAATTAAAATCTTGGTATTAATATGAAAATCAAGAGAAAATCAAGGGTAGGATGTTAAGGATAAAGTCATGGAGAGATTTAAGGGAGAAAAGGTCCAAAATGCTACCCCGATACATTGTCTAGGTTCATGCCTAGATATTTGGCCGAAAATTAAGTGAATAAATCAGATTAAATCTTGGGAAAATCAGCAATAATATATTTGGAAAGATTGCGTGGACTTGATTTTGGAGGCTTTTGATTGGCCGATGACCTCAACAAAGGCCGACATGGGCGCCATTCGTGATCGGGTCGGCCGTAGGCATGACTAGATTATTCTTTGGGAAATTAATGTAAGATTCAGTGAAGATTTGGAGACTGTTGCCATCCTCCTATATACAGGAGATCCTATGCAACACGCTTACAACACACTTTCATCTGTGAAAAATCTCCATCATAAGCTTCCTAAGCTCTCTCTCTCTCTCCATTCTCTAGCTGCAAAGTTCTCAAGGCTTTCAAGCAAATGAGAGTGGTGTTAAGAAGAAGGAGTCATGGAGATCATATCCTCCATCATCCACCTTGGAAGGCTTCTGCTTCCAAGATTCAAGATCCAACCATCTAGCTCTCCATCTCCATCTCCACTCGGTGCATGAATTCGCTCATTTTCCTTGTAACCTTTTTTTGGTTTCCTTGTTTGATTGCATTATGAACTTGTTTCTAGTTAACAATAACGCTTTAGAGGCCAAAGTTTAAGCCCAATTTCTATGTTTAAATAAAGTTTTCAAATCTCTATGATTGTGATTCTAAGTTGCATTATGTGAGGTTTGTTCTGATTGAATTTGCTTTTAGCTACAGAAAACTTTCTTATATGTTTTATCTTATTTGGGCTTCCATTAGGCCTTATAGGATTTGCATGTAATGGTGGTGCTAGATTTTAGGC
Source organism: Dioscorea zingiberensis (assembly GCA_026586065.1). Lineage (NCBI taxonomy): Eukaryota > Viridiplantae > Streptophyta > Magnoliopsida > Dioscoreales > Dioscoreaceae > Dioscorea > Dioscorea zingiberensis. The sequence goes on from JAGGNH010000122.1 coordinate 3,062, forward strand.
AACAAGCGATTCACCTAATAGTTTTGTGAAGACCTAAACTCACAAGAAGTAATGTAAAGACTTTGGGACAAAGGTCGAAGGGTTTCAATTGAAGAGGATTGGAAATAGGTGAACTTATTCATAACTAGGTTGTGCACTTAAGTTGATAAGCACTTTCTCTATGCTTCTTTTGTGTTGAACATGTTTTTGATTAGCTAGCTTTCTAGACTATATGATTGCATGTTTAATAGGATTGATCTAAGAGTGCTTTCCCACTTAGGTAAATTAAGCAAAGAGAAGAAGTAAAATATGGGAAATCATTTTGCTTCCAGATGTTTCATATGATCAACTTCTTTCTCATGACTTGATGATGTATCAATTATAGGGTTTTGAATATCAATTTGATTACGTAGAATTGGTTTTGATCTTTTGTTTCTTTACTGCGTTCATTCTTGTACATGTGTTTTTGTGACATTTTCTTTATTTATTTTAATTTTCAAGAGCTCTAATTCTTGAAACCCCCTTTTGTTTCGTTATATTCAGTATATATTCTTTTTTGTAAATTACTTTATACTTTTGTTAATTAATTCTTTATTTGTTTCAGGTGTAATATCAATCCCCGGTTAGAATGATCCCTATTTACCATATATAACTATACTAGCGATGACATTTTTCAGGGTTAAATTACGCCAGCTTCCTTTAAGCTGCTTATTTCAATTTTTACGCCAAGGTTTGTGATTGAAAAAATCACTTGTTTTTGTTTATAATTGTTGTATATAAACTGTTTGAAACTTAGTCTAAATTAACTAGGTTATTTTTTTATATTGTTGAATATGAGTTTTAATTGTAAGGGTTGTAAATTGGGGCCGAATGGAATAGGTGAAGTCTCTTTTGTTAATATGTGGCCTAAACCCCTTATTGGTGCCTAGTTCCAGTGTCCCTTAAGGCTTGAGGGCGGCCTTTATTAACACTTGTTGAATCTGCTCTTCACACTTACTTGACCTTTTTTCATCCTAGTAAAGTACTTATTAGCCTATGCAGGGATGAGTGGTCTGCAGGGAAGGGACAGCGCTCATGACGGGTTTTGGATCCAGTAGTGCTTACAAATGGAGCCCTAGCTCATGCCAAAGATGGATTCTCAGCCTCTGCGTGGTTCGCCCTCCCCTACACTGGCCATTTTCCAAGTAAGGTTGCCCAAAGGATGTAAAAGGGAATTTGTGTCTAGGGCTGACTATACCGCTTGGGCACAAGACGCCCAATTTGATTTACCGCTTTGGAATTAAGATTCGGGATATCAAATGTAATATTTATAAATAAAAAGAAAATATTGTGATACACTTGCTAAGGTATATTGGATAAAACATAGTCTTGAAAATGAGTAGTCTGTTTCAATCCCATTGCACATCGAGATTCCCTGCTCCCGAGGATTCCCTGTTCCCATACTTAAGTGTTGTAAATAAATACTCTCTAAGTGTTGTAAATTGACCTAAAAAAAATAAAAAACACTTGTAAAAATATTTTCACGCTTTTATACTCACTTGTGTACTGTAACTTGTGAATTATGTACAATGTAACTTGTTAATTTTACTTGTAGTTTGTAAGTCAGGAGTTACTTATTTTTTTATTTATTTTTTTTTGTATTTCTTTGTTAAATTATAGTCACTAACTTTATTTAGTATGGAGGTACCGGCCCTGGGCTGAAAAAACGATTAAACTCAAAAGGCTGGCCGCTTTGGGAGGCAAACCCAATCCTATAAATGCTGTGAAGGAGACTACTAAAAACACAGATTTGCTTTTCTCTTTCCCTTTTTCTTTTTTATTTTTCAATTTTTCTCTTTTGTTTTTATTTTTAGGATGTGTTTTCATAAATGTCTTCTATCTATGCTTACTTGTTTCATTGCATGCTTATAATTGATTACATTGGAGGACAATGCAATATTTAAGTGTGGGAGAAGGAATTTATATTTTTGTCTCTTTATTTTGGAGTCCTATTTTGCACAAAAATAAGATCCCTTCCCCCACACTTAAATATGTGCATTGTCCTCCAATGTAATCAATTATAAGCATGCAATGAAACGGTAAAGCATAGATACAAGGAATTTATGAAACACATCCCTAAGAATAAAACAAAGAGTAGAAAAATTCGAACCCTTTCCCCAAAAAAATCTCAGATTACTTTATCATTTTTGGTTTCAGGTTAGAAATTGATTCATTTGACTAGATAATCGGGTCACAAAGTTTTAAAGAATATCCAAAGGGTGCATGACTTGGACTCTCATAAACTCTCGCAAGAAGCGTACGAATCGTATGTCAAGTAAAGGGAAGTATTAGAACCTTGATTATCGCATTACCTTCAGGGATTAGGTGTTGGACCTAACCCGCAGGTAATTGGCGCCTAGAATAACTTAAAAGCATACAATGAAAAAGTAAAAGTAAAAATAAAAATAAAGTAAAATAAAATATTCACAAGGCACCAAGCCTCTAAGCTTAACGCTCGTGCTTAGCTCACGCTAAAAGCCTAATCAGCCTAATCAAAGCCACTAACTTGTAGCCCAAATGAGTTATCCTACACGTATTGGAAGAGTAGAAATTTTTTGTTTTGGGGAGTTTTTGAATTGGGAATTAACTAAATTAAATGCAAACTAAAAGTAAGAAAAGCAAAACAACTAATTATCAAGCAAGAAATTAAATTTGGATTTTTCAAATTAATGGGAACATGGGAGTGTCGGGTGATTCACACTAACTATCTTGTAAACATCGATGCTAATTTCACAAATGCATTAGGCATTTCCTATATGTGTCGAGTCCTCGTGATCTAGTACCCCAAGTTAAGGCTACTAAACCAATTATCACCTTTCGATTGTATTGATTATGCTTGTTAAGGCCACAATCAACTCTCTTTCTAATCTTGGCATTACGTACCGGTTAAGGCCGCACATCCAAAAATTCGGTAGGCCTGGGGAGAGGCCAAAGATAATAGTAGACTCCAAAGTTAAAGTTCTTGGGCCTACAATTAAGCTTAAATTTTAACGGTCACTCACACTTAAATGGCTTGGGATGCCACAAAGATTAATACAGTTTGTACCAATTTTATCAATCTATTCATCACAATTGCCCACAACATAACGTGAAAGGGTGACAAAGCCTAGAAACACGCTGGGACTGGGCACAGTAAATCTCTGGATGAAAAGATACACAAATTAAATTACATTTATTAAAATTAAAGCATCAATATTTGCATTACAAGCATGAGTTAGCAGACGCTTCACAACCTAACAACTCACCAGAAATTAAAAGCTACTCACTGCATAATTAAAACACAAAGATTTAACATCAAAACCGCCAATGTACACAATTAAAAATATATATAGGAGAAGAAGAGAGAGGATAAGCTTTCGCTTAATTTCAACAATGCTAGAAAACTTAAAGAAACTAAGCTAGCTTGAGATTAACTTCCTAACTACCCAAGCATTTAAATGGTGGGTCTTGATTTAGATCTTCCTTGATGAAATTTGGTAGAGAACGAAAATTGGTCAATAATTTAATGTGGAAGAGCCTGAAAGCTGAAATGGGAGAGTGGGTGAGGAGAGTTATGGATCTGCGGCTACCTGTAGCAGAAGAAGAGGATGGAGAGGGTATGGATATAGAGGGTATGTGGCTGTTGTTGTCTCTTGGTAAGCACTGTTATTGGAGAAGAGAATTATATATGGGTGTGTGCGAGCTGTAGGGTTCTCGTAAGGACTGGCGGAGGGTAAGTGTGAGTAAATGGATGGATTTGGATGGATTGCCCAGGAGGGAGAAGAAACGGAATCGTGGAAGGCTGTTCAAAAAAGAAGGAGAGAAATTAAATGGCATCGTGGTGGTGTGTGAGTTAGAATGGATAAGGCTCAATCATGATTAATCAAACCATTGAGGATTAATTTATGAGGTTTTACTAATTAATCACATCATGCTGCTGATTCCCTTTGCTTCCTCACGTGTTCATTTCATTTGTTAATTAAACATTTTGTTTAATTAACACCTCTTTTCTATGCTTCTTTTTATTTTTATATTTTTCTTTTTCTCCCCTTCTTCTCAATGCATTTATCCGCATATACTATCGGAGTGCAATTAGGAGCTCCACGCTTCCTTTGATGGCGCTTGGACTACTTCGCGGTTGATCCCAAGATACGACTATTTAGGCCTCTTTCTCGGAAACTCCAATTTAAGCTCCAATTTTACATCATTTCCTCACGCTTTCCAGCCAATTCCGCTTATTTCCTACACAATAAATAAAAAATGGATTCTAATTACATAATAATTTACTTGAGGATTAACTTATTTATAATGTTTTAGATACAATTACATGCATAAAACGATAAATGTAATCAGTAATCGCATTTTGCACTATATTTTATTTTTAGAGCTGATACATATATGATGCAGTCGGAAGTAACCTGGGTTTACAAGCAATAAAACCTAAAAATATAAATCTAGAATCCACTCAGAAATGAGTAGAGAAAAATCTCTCATTTTATTAAATTTGATACTTGATAAATTGATTCTGAGTATCAAAAACATAATGGGTGGCTTATATAGGCATCCAAAACTTCCTAAATCCAAATTCTACAAGAAATCCTCAAAGAATCCAAATTAAAAAAGAAACTAAAAACCTCTGCAAATAAAAAGAATCCTAAAACATATGTAAGACAATCCTAAAAATATTAAATCCCCAAATCGGATAATTAAAACAACATATTTTAGGCCTAAATCCGTTGGCAGGGCTCACTTAAGAAGTGATTCTTTGAAGATCTGAATGGTCCGCCGTTCACCATTCTGGAAATGTAACTCCATGAATCTCAAAGAGCGGACCCCTCTGACTGAAAAGGTTCCGATCAAAAATCTGATTCACACAATCAAAACCCTAACTTTTTATACTGCAGCTGAAGTAAGTAGCTTGAAGGTCCAAAACCAAATCACCATCTTCTTGAATATTCCAGCGGCTAATATGATCTCTCATTACGCTGCGTGGAGTTACCTATTATTTTTCTAATCACTCTCTATTTTTCTAATAGCCGATTCTACGCCGCTTTTATGGTTTTGCTTTTGAACTTCCATTATGGCAGATTTTATATGAGTCCTACATCATTAATGATGCGGGGCGTGAACCACGATAGTAGGTAAAAGGTTTTGCGTCAAGGTGTGAAAGCCATATGAGATGAAGCTAGAATCCCACTAGCAATTCACGGACACAACCACTAAGAAACATAGAAGAAACTTCTCCTAATATTTGGTTTTTTTTTATTGATAACTTTTTTTGATCAAAATAGAACTTCCATTAATAATACCGAACTTTGCATACATAGAATGATGGAACAATACTTTTGCAACATGCACTTCACTAGTAGTTGCTGCAGAAAGGAAAGACCACTACCGCAAGACTTTTACACTTGCGGAAATCTATACCCCAACACACTGATGAAGCCTAGCTGTTCGAGCCCCACAGACTCAGGCCCCTGACTCGGTTCAAAGTAAAGGTTGAGGCTAACTTTCCAATGCCTCTTTTGCCAAGCGAGTGAGCAACCTTGTTGCCTCTCCTCGTTTCTACAAAATGGCTACTACAACTAGAAAAAAGACTGAAATAAAGGACTTAACTGCGTCACAATTAAAATGACCTCTCAGGAGACGCTATAGTCCTCCGAACTCTCTTGCAGAGGTATCATTGATGTGGTGAAAGGGCATACTCAGCCCAAATTGACTTCAAGATGGAGTGAAACCAACATGAATGTCATAAATGCGAGGCCGTGCAGCAATGCCTTGAAATGCGCCTCTACTTATGGATCTTGAGGCGAGGTTACCAACCTGCAATGGGACTGCCCATAAGCTTACCTTTCAATACTCCATGAATGTCTCTAAAACAACTCCCAGACCCGCAAACTCCATTTTTTGCATCATGGAGCCCCCATCAAAGTTCATTTTAATGTGTGCCCCACGTCACGGCGTAGGAGGTTTTTCCAGCACGGACTTGGCCATGCACACTGCAAATGCTGTAGTCAACTGCGTGTTTCCCAGAAGCTCCCAACCTCACAGAAACTCATTACTGCCCGCCATTCCGCGGGCTAAGCCGCGTGCTACCTCTTCTTGAGGCTCCATGTTCTTTTTCATTTGTACCTGTTGGATTTACTGGTATTAGCCAAATCCACCTGCTAAGGCTGACAGAAACAAAGTGTTGCTTCCGCCTGGGCCAGTTCGATGTAACATTGGGTGGAAACAGTATGTGATGCACCAAATCAAAAGAAAAGTGGGCAATCCTGCCATACATACTTACAAAACTCCCTCAAGCAAAAAGTATTTTTCCATGTTTTTTCTTTAGTTTCTGTGTGGACAATCCCAAAGGGACATGCATCACTGGACTCACTATTCCACCCACATTGCCAACATCTAGAATCCTCGGAATCTTCTTTTTGTTTTAGGTTAGCTGCACATGGTAAAAAGCCTTTCACCGCCCTCCACATAAACACCTTAATCTTGTGTGGTGCATTAACTCCCCATATTTTCTCCCTCCCTCCTTTCATTGTGGCTTTGGACCCTCCACTATCAACCGCGGTGCCTAGATATCATGTCCCTAGCCACCCAATACCAGTCTTCACACTATAACGACCCATTCTTGGTAAAATGCCACACAAAGTTTGTCGGTACATGTCTAAGTCCAAGAGGCATACCCAGAATCATCTCGACTTAGTGGGATAGGAACAAAGAAGTGAATCAAAGGAACGTTCCATGCTCCGGTCTCTGTTAAACAAAGATTTGCTTTTATTGATAACTTGAATGAAAATTACAATCTAAGAGGTGCCTTATATAGGGCACATAACATAAACCTAATACAACTAGAAAACATAAAGAACAATTTATTGTAGACTAAAACTAGGAAACCTAATTAATCACGATTAAATAAAAATGGAAATAGAATCCTAGATACTAAAAAGAATATTACACTTAAATATATATCCCAACCAAGATTTTGTTCGAGAATCCGATATATCCAAAATAGTAATTTATGATTAATTCCATCATTAAGAAGCCTATTTGAATACCAATTTTCAATATTCAAATTATTCTTCTTGATGTGAAGACGCTTCTTTCCTTTTGAGATTCTTTGTTGAAATTGGCAAAAATCTCGTCCTACATCAATATATATCCCTAAAACTATTGGAATATCCAAAAGGATGCAGATATGGGGATTCCCCTGCGTGATGCATGGAGAAGCATTATGGAAGCTAGAAGCATCCTTCAGCCGGATTATTTTGGCAGGTTGGTAATGGCTCCTCTATTAATGTTTGGAGTGATCGGTGGATTCCTACCGCTTTCTCCTCATCAACTCTGTAAACCGGCTGCTTGTAACATTGAGTTAGTCCTTCCTTGATTGATGCGGATACCAAAAGTTGGAGGGTTGATGTTACTGCAGCGGTCTATTCTCTCAAGAAGTTGTTGATGCTATCTTGTGTGGTCCTATCACCATAGAAATAGAAGAGATCGTTTGAGCTGGAAACTTGGGAAGAAGGGTAAGTTTTCTACTAAAACTGCCTACTATATGTAGCTCGGGGAGGTGGTGATGGGAGATGCCTTTGCTTCCTCCTCTCTTGGTGATCCTTTTAGTATTCTCCGAGAGTCACTTTGGAAAGCTAAGATCCCCTAGGAAGGTCTCTATATGTATCTGGCGAGCTTGTCATAATATATTTGCCAACTAGGGACAGTTTGAACAAGAAGGGTTATATCGGTGATATGGGGTGTCCGCTGCCATCACCCGGTTGAGAGTGTTGGACATGTGTTATGTGGGTGCCCTCTTCACAAGAGGAAATCCCATCGCTCCTCCAGTTTTTCTATTCAGATTCCTATTACTCATTCTTTTTATTTTAAGGAATGGTTACTTGAGCAAGCATCTATTCTTTCCTCCTGAAAATTTTTCTAAGTCGTTGATGCTTTTATGGGGTCTTTGGAAGAATAGGAATGATAAATTATGGAATGATAATGCTAAAAACACTTCTACAATTGTTGCTTGTACTATGGCTTGGTATGAAGAGTTTCTTCAGGGCTAATAGGGGTATGACTATGGTAATTGCCTGATGGGAGGACGAAAGCTAGAGTACATTGGTCCCTCCATGAGTGGCTTATTGTGCTTGAATGTTGATGGTGCTTATGTTTCTTCACTACAACATGGAGGCATTGGCGGTGTTCTGCGTAATGAGAAGGGTGAGTTCATTGCTGGTTTTGCTTATAGAGTGCCTAATGTGTCATCTCAGCCTACCATGCTTGGAAATGCTTGCTATTAAATCACGGGGGCCGGAGCTTATTCAGGGCACTTGATGTGTCTAATGTTGCTCTAATGAGTGATTGCTTAGAGGCTGATGTGACAGCGAGAGGGATCATGACTTCTCTACTTTGGGAATCATTGTTGAAGAAATTAAAGATTTGCTAGGTGATTTGCTTTCTATAGGTGTTCATCATACTTATAGGACTGCTAATCATGTTGCTCATGACTGGCGAGGATTTGGTTTTGATTACGACATTCTTATGGAATGGTTTGCTCAAGCCCAGAGTGTGTTCTCGATGCCCTACAATACGATTATGTCATCGTATAATTCATTAATACAATTTCATCTTTACCTCAAAAAAAAATTTATGTCTTCTAGTCCTAACTCCTAAGTAACCTACATTAATTCATTTCCTTGTTATCTAGAAATTCATGGCAAATGAGAAAAATGTACATTTTGAAATGTTTGATCGAAGAAAATGAAGGAAGGCGCGAAATTGGCATATTGAAAAGAAATACAAGCCTCTTGAAAGTGTGTTAAATGTTAGGGACAATTAATTGAGAAATTAAGAGCCTTGAAAGTGTTAAATGTTAGGGCGATGTGGTGTTAGCTCGGGATTTAGAGCACCCACTACCTATGTACGAAGTCATGGGTTTGAGTCACCATAGGGTAGGAGTGAAATCCTTTTATCCTCTTTTTAAAAAGAAGGAAAAAAAAAAAGAGCCTTAAATAAATATTCAGTTAACACCGTATCTTGTAAACGGACTTTTATACTGTACGGATCTTGATCACTGTACGGAATCTAAACATGGTTTTTGCAAAATCGGCAATCAACCAAGCATGCATGCGACTTAGCATAACTGAAAAGAGAAGAAAATGTCATGTCGGCAAGCAAGAAAACATCGAATCATTTTTCTGTCAGTGTTGATTGTAATCTCTTTCTTCTGACCAGTTGACCTGTCCTCAGCAGACACACTCAGGATACCATTGGCATCAATATCAAAGCAAACATCAAATTTAGGAACACCCTGGGGAGCTGGAGGAATGTCACGAAGGAGAAAATTTTACCCAGAAAATTATTATTTTTTCGCTTTATTTCATCCTCACCCTCGTATATGGGAAACCCTGCCTCTACTTGGATTTGTCCTGAATAGTAGTTACGGTCTTTTTCATCTGGACGGGGAATTCTAGAGTTCCTTGGAATCACAACATTCATGAATAGCTTGGATCTATCCAATGACCGGCACTCCAACCCAAGTGAGAGAGGTGACATCCATGAGATTGAAGTTTTGAAGTTTCCCGGTTAGATTTTCTCCAGTCAACACTGCAGCTTGAACAGCGGCACCATATGCGATAGCCTCATCTGGATTAATGCCCTTGCAAAGATCCTTTCCCTCGAACACATCTTGTAATAGCTGCTGTACCTTGGGTATCCTGGAAGAACCTCCAGCAAGAACAACATCCTGGACACTAGATATATCCATGTTAGCATCTTTCAAACACTTCTTTACAGGCACCATACATTTTTCAAAGAAATCAATGTTCAGTTGTTCGAATTTGGCACGAGTTATTGTTAAAGAGAAATCAGTATCCTCTGCCAAACAGTCGATTTCAAATTCAGTAATCAAAGAAGATGAGAGTCTTCTCTTTGCCATCTCGCAAGCATTTCTCAACCTCCTAAGAGCTCTGAAATTGTCACAAACATCCACACCATTATTCCTCTTGAATTCCTGTACACAGTAGTTGACCATATTGCGATCAAAGTCTTCACCTCCAAGATGAGTGTGTCTCCCGCCGTGGCCTTCACTTCGAAGACACCATCAACAACCATAAGCAGTGACACATCTAAAGTACCACCGCCCAAATCAAATATCATCACTGTTCTCTTGCTATACCAACCAGCCTTCTTGTTAATGCCAAAAAGCAATAGCCGCTGCAGTTGGTTCATTGATAATTACGCAACACATTTAGGCCAGCAGTGATGCCGGCTCTTTTGTAGCCTGACGTTGTGAGTCACTGAAGTTAGCAGGTACAGTGATGACAGCATGTCTCTCACAGATGAACCCAGGTAGACCTCGGCAACCTCTCGCATCTTTCCAAGAATAATGGATGAGATTTCTTCAGCAGCAAAATTGTTTCTCTCGACCCTCGTGGTTAACCACAATCATGGGTTTGTCTGCTGGTCCTTCAATGACCTTGAAATGGCCATAATTTCACATCATTTTTGGACCGAGGTATCACTGAATTTCCTACCAATCAACCTTTTTGCATCTGCAAATTGATGCGGAGTTTAGATGATATATATATCTAAAAGTGTCTAAAATATAAATACAAATACATATATGCAGTCCGCTTAGAGATGACGTCTTTTTTGCCTCTTTGACATAAATATACGCTCCTAAAAAAAGTCTTTGAACTACATAATTGTTAGAGTTCAGCAGGTTAACTTCGTCTTAACAACCAAATATAAAAAAAAAATCACACTACAAAGATATCTTTCAATTTAAGAACAAGCATTATATGAATAACTTGCAAGAAATAGTGGGACAAAATTAAGAAGGAAACAAATGGAAGAAAAAACCACTCGGACACAGGGATAATTGATCGTTTGAGCAACTATTGAAAGACCCTAGCAATGTGTGTGTGTGTGTATTATTTGTACGTATATGTAGAGATTTTGAGAGATAAACCTACCAAAGATTGAATTGGCTGGGTTTCTCATGACTTGGTTATACGCTGTATCACCTGCCAGTTGCTCAGTATCTGTGAAGGCAACGTAGGATGGAGTAGTTCTGTTGCCCTGATCGTTCGCTATAATTTTTATACGATCGTGCTCCCACACTGCTACGCATGAATACGTTGTCCCAAGATCAATTCCAATTGCGGGGCCTTTTCCTGCCATTCTCAGCTAAAGAAGTACTAGAACAGAATTATTATAACGAAGAAGAAAAGTCATACGAAGCAAAGAAATAGACATGCGGTCGAAAAGCGCGTTGTTATATTGAATTACTGATTAAATAAGTCGAGATAGAACGCATCGAAGAACTTGGTCTTAGTTTAGGGAAAAATGATTCTTTTTATTCTACCTAATCGATCAAGATAAGATACAATACTGTAATAATAAAAAAAAGATATGATACAATACAATACATGAAAATGAACTCTTGCAAAATTGAATAATATTTTTGGTGTCGCACGAAAATTCTTTTGCACATGCTGGGAACTTTGTGGACATCGTTTGACAAGAAAAAGCCAATTACATCAACTTAATTAGCTAAATTGCTTATTTGTTTATGAACTTTTCCGAGTCTCTTCCGTAAACTGTTCTTTCTTTGTTTTTCACTCCAAAATCGAAAATTCACTTGTTCTTTTACTATATGCTACTACGTACATTGACCTACCCTCAACTAGTGACTAGGGTTTTGAATTGATCTCAACATCTTGAACTTAATTTAGAAGATAAGGAGCATGAAGTATACACGGACAATGACAAAAGAGATCAATGCCGAGTCTACCACGGAGAAGTTGGCCAGGGTTCGCTCCCTAGTGTTTGACGCTGGAGCATCCATATCGTATTTCCTAGCTAGTTCAGGCCACAAATGTCTTGTCCGGTTCACATGGGTTGCGCTTGTGCCTCCCTGCCCCTCTTCTCTTCTTCCCCAGTTCCTTTGGCGTTTGGGGTTGACTGGTCTTGGGATGGGACTATGGTGTGGTGGCCGTGCATGGTTTTTCGTTGCGGTATCAGTTGTAACATTTTACTTTATAATTCCCCAAACACTCAGTCGAGTTTTCTTCCAGTTAACTATTCCGTTACTAGCTAGCTAGGCCCAAGTAAATAACAATTAGAAATTATATACTCCCACTTTCTTTTCTCTTCACGTTCCCAATTCTTGTGCCGGCCTTTTCTCTGCAAATTAAGGTGCATCAGATCCTTGCATCGATTGGCATAACCACCACCACTAACAACAACAACAACAATAACGGACAAAATCTGACAGGTCATTACCCTGCAATTCACAACACTGCATTTTACATCCTTGCAATTCTTACACTAGTGGCATTATGCACGGGAAGTTCATATCGTACCTTTGGTCCAAAACGGAACTAGAAAATCGATCATATTGAGGGGCGGCTGAATTACCGCTGAATTAACCTATGTTGTCAAGTTCTTCCCTCAACTTTTCTTTTTGTTCTTTTGGCTGTTTATACATAATGGAATGGGTGGGAATTCCCCTTTTGTATATTGCTCACCATGACATTAAACAAAAAATATAGTATATATGCCTACCAAGACTATTTACCATTGAAGTCTAGCTAATCAAAACTTCAAAGGAGAGAGAGACTACAACAATTACATTAATTGATGTTTACATAAGAAGCATGAACCACAATTAGAGTCTCATCAGATTCTTGATTTTGAGAAGTTAATTGCTGCAGTTTGTCGTTAGTTGTCTCTTCCCTTTACTGAAGTTAATTAATGGCTGGAGTGATAGGCTTGATTTGAGGAATTTGATTACATATATAGTTCCGTGCCAGGCTTTTTGAGATGGGAAATTTCTGGAGCAGAGTTCGTGGTCGACCCAGAATTCGTGGTCGAGACTTTGAAGGATGCCTTCCATGGTATGACTTTCAAAGCATTGAATACTTATGGACGAGACCTCGTTAAGCAGGCTGCTAGAAAGCTTGACCCAGTTGTTATTGGCCGAGATGACGAGATAAGGAGGGTGGTTCAGAATCTCTTAAGGAGAACTAAGAACAACCCGATTCTTATTGGAGAACCAGGAGTTGGAAAAACTGCTGTAGTTGAAGGAAGCTTGGCTCAGAGGATATTAACAGGTGATGTCCCAAGTAGTCTTGCAGATGTTAGGGTCCTTAGAATTGGATATGGGTGCTTTGCTGGCAGGAACACAGTATAGAGGAGAACTTGAGAAGAGGTTTAAGGCTGTGTTGAAAGAAGTGGAAAAGGCTAATGGTAAGGTGATTCTATTCATTGATGAGATTCACCTTGTTCTTGGTTCTGGTACAGCTGATGGGTCTAATATGAATCCTGCCAACCTCCTTAAACCAATGCTTGCTAGAGGTCAGCTGCGGTGCATTGGTGCGACAACTCTTGAGGAGTATAGCAAATTTGTAGCTAAGGATGCTGCATTTGAGAGAAGGTTTCAAAAGATTTTTGTGGCTGAACCTAGTGTTGAAGACACAATCAGTATCCTTCGAGGCCTGAAAAAGAAAGATATGAAAGTCACCATGGTGTTCGAATTTTGGACCAGACCCTGGTTGTTGCTGCGCAACTTTCAAGCCAATACATCAACAGGTATGATCAGTTATAGGTGACTGATACGTTGTGATGGATGTGCTTTTCTTCTTTAATTGTGATTTTTCCTTCCTGTATCTAGCTAGATTGGAAAAATGGATGTAGTGTACAAGATTCTTTGGTAATGAATTTAATTCTTCATTATTTTACAGGGCGTCGTCTCCTGACAAGGCAATTGATCTAGTTGATGAAGCTTGTGCAAATGTGAGAGTCCGACTTGATAGTCGACCTGAAGAAATTGATTACCTTGAAAGAAAAAAGAATGCACCTGCAAGTTGAGGTCCACGCACTTGATAAAGAAGAGGACAGACGTAGCAAAGCTCGTCTTTTGAAGTAAGTACTGGCTATCTCCAATGTATTATTATTCAAGAATACTCTATCTCTGATATGATTTTCTGAAAAGTTGCAAGGTCTTTGAGTTTTATACATGGGTCTAGAAGGGGTGGTGAGGTTGAGTTGAGTTACATGTCTCGGAAGTTAGAATTTTGTTAATGGTTATGGATGTTGCATGTGATTCAGGAGTAAAAATCTTAGTGGGAATTCGAATCAAATTGTTCAATTTTTTTTTTCTTTCTAGTTTCTTTTTGTTAAAGTTTTTCTAACTTAACCACCTGCAAGTGGCCTAGTGGTTATTGCCTAGTTGAGTGTGCTCCCCAACCTAGGTTCAACCTCGAGCTGTCAAATGGCCAAACACTGCTGCAATGCACAATTGGAGCATTTCACATGCCAGCTGAAGGGATTTATCTTGGGCCTAGGAAGCCTTTGGGTTCCCCTCACAAAGTCAAAAAAAAAAAGTTTTCTAACTTCTTATTTTCAGATTCGGAAGGAGCTTGATGAATTGAGGGACAAGCTTGAGCCCTTGCTCATAAAATATAAAAACGAGAAGGAAGGGATTGATCAAGTTCACCTGCTTAAGCAGAAGCGTGAAAAGCTCTTATTGGCTTTAGCAGAAGCTGAAAGAAATTGTGATTTTTGCCAAAGCTGCCGACTTGCGTTATGGAGCTATTGAGGAAATTGAATCTGCCATTTCAAAACTTGAAGGAGCAGCAATGAAAACATGATGTTGACAGAGACTGTTATTCCAGAACACATTGCAGAGGTTGTAAGCCGTTCTACTGGCATACCTGTGACAAAGGCTTGGACCAGAATGGGAAAGAGAGGTTGATTGTACTTGCTGAGAGGTTGCATAAAAGAGTAGTTGGACAAGAACGTGCAGTTGATGCTGTTGCTGTTGCAGCCGCGGTGTTGAGGTCAAGAGCTGGCTTAGGACGGTCAGAACAGCCAACTGGTTCATTCCTATTCCTGGGTCCAACTGGTGTCGGAAAAACTGAGCTTGCCAAGGCTCTTGCTCAGCAACTCTTTGATGATGAAAATTTGATTGTGAGAATAGACATGTCTGAGTACATGGAGCATCACTCTGTTTCACGTTTGATAGGTGCTCCTCCCGGGTAAGTGCATTTCGACTTTTCTTCAAGAAATACAATTTAGCCCCAAAATTATGGGATCGTTTTCACTTTCATACATAACTATTATCTCCGTTAGTCAATTACATACATCTGTCACTAACGTAGTTTTTTTGGCTGAAGTCAAAGGTTAAGAGAGGCAAAAGCCATTTTAACCTCTAAAATTTGCCTCTCATAACCTCCTGAAATTTATTGAAGAAGAAAAATGTCACTAACGTGGTTACAATGTCGGTTTTGATACATGGGCCAAATTGAAGCCATTTTCTCAAGGGCATTTTCTGTAATAACCTCGATCGTTGGAGTGAATAATGACGAACCTCGTTGGAGGAATAATACGTAACATTTCACCCTCTTCCTTTAGCTTTTCACTCTCCCTTTTTGGCTGTCACCGGTCTCTCTCTTTTCGTCCCAAGCATAATTGCTTCTCTTTTTCTTTTTCTCTCACACGAGCTCTCTCACTCTTTCTCTCTCTCGCTCTCTCGCTCAAAGCATCCAAGAAACAAGAGCAAAAGCTCTCAATTCTCTCTCTCTCCTGCCACCAATCTGTACTCAAAACCATCTCCCACAGCCTTCAACTTCGATCTTGCTAGCGGTGCGGCGGCAGCCTTCTCTGCTGAGAACAACCGGATATCGGCCAGTGGCGAAAAAGCGGTTTGTTTTGAAACCGCTTTAGTTCCAAGCTTGATAACTTCGTGCTTCCTGGCCACCAATACTCACCAAACTTCATCCTCGAGCTCGCCTCAACTTCCCCGAAGCTCTCGAAGCAGCCTCACACCTGGCCAGGCGGGTCTGTGAGCGCTGGTCGCAAGTCAAACTCCAACCAAGAACTTAAACCGGAGCTATCGATCCAAATATCTTGAGCTACGTGGACGCCGCGTTTTGAGTGATTCTTAAACCGGTGAGCTCTCGCCTTGAAGTTCTGAACAACTCTTCGAAGGGATCGGCGAGTAGTGGAAGTTTTATGTCGAGCGGGAGCTCACGGATTCTGCAAATTTTCCGGCCACCGGCGCTTTCGATCAAGATATCTCGAAATGTAGAGCTTCGTTTTGAGTGATTCTTGAACCAGTCGCGTTCTTCTTGAAGTTCTGAACAAGTCTCCTGAAGGAATCGGGGTTTAAAGGGAGGACATTTTTACGTTGATCGGGCTTCGCCGGTTTCTGCCAAATTCTCACCGCTTCTGGAAAAATTCTACCACCTCATTCGCTTTAGGTAATTTCAACCACTTCCGGTCATTTTCAGCTTACATGGTAGTTATGAAAGTTGTTAAGCATGATGAGAGGAAGAAGAGCAGCCCGGCCCGACACCATTGGTGGTGGTGGCGGCCAACTCTGCCACTAACTCCGGCGGCCCTTTCCGGCCACCTCCGGGGATCAAAAATATGGTTTCTGTGCATTTTCAGATTCTATATTTCAATACGATCATTTTGATATATTATACGCAATTTTTGGATATCGTGATGATTAAGTTATGAATTTTAAGTTTAGATCGATTTCATCGTTAGATTTGTGATCTGTGAAGTTAGGACCGTCGGATGGACTTGTAGTTTTGATATGATGATCTTATGACTGTCCCAGTGGCTTTGTGTGGAAGTCATGGGCGAAGATCCGACCGTTGGATCTTCGTGATAAATGCAAAGAAAACAGTTGATTAGGGAGGCGATTCGTGAGAATCCGTCCGCCGGATTTTCGTGATAAATTTGTGAAGATGTTAGTAAGGACGATTCAGGAAGATCCGACCGTTGGATCTTCGTGATGATTTTTGGAGGGTGATCCTAAAGGCGTCCGTGAGGATCCGGACCGCTGGATCATCATTTAATTTCGATCCACCGCTGGATTGTTGTTTGAGTATGTTTTTGAGTTGTTGGCTAAGTTAAGGTCATGTTTGACTAGGTGATTGACGGTCTTCCTTGAGTGAGCGGTTTCGTGTGTATTGTGTTGAATTGAAGACGAAAGGGAATATCGAGGTGAGTAAATCGCGACATGGTTCATTCACTGAACCGAATTCGGGTGATTTTATTTAATTGAGAAATTGTGGAAATTGTTTTATGAAAATAAATATTTGTTTTAAATTATATGGACTTGATCGACTACGGTCCATAGGTAAGTAAAATGTATTTAACTATAAAAATGAATTTCTAGATTTTATTGCATGTGAACTATAGTTGGTATTAGTGGTCACTCTTGTGTGGGTGACTACGTATATATATATTTACGTGGAATATATATTGGATGGTGTAATTTACTGAGTTATATTTTGAGCATTACCCTTTGGAATATGTGATTTATCTTAGATGTTGTGTTGTCTATGATAATGGGTAATTGAGTAAAAGTCGCGATAGTTGAGTCGCTGAGATGAATTAAATGAGAAGTCAGTGAATTGAGAAAAGGGCCATTCGTGAAGGTGAACCTTGGCCCAGTGACACTTTTACGATACGCTTAGAGCTCTAGTCCTGTCTGCCATCATACTGCTTGGGGATAAACGAGTTATCATATGCCCTTGGGTATGACATGACATATCAATGGGGTGATTAATATAATTAATCATAAGCCCTGTAAGTATGATATACTGAATGGGGTGATTAATCTAATTAATCATAAGCCCTGTAAGTATAATATATCTGCATGGGATGATTTATATAAATAAATCATAAGCCTGTGAGTATATATTGAGTAAACAGTTGTTTGTTTTTGAGTAGTCATGTTGAGATGTGAGTTGATTGATGCTTGAAGTGGCGCTGTACACTTCAATTATTATGCAAAGAAAATACTTGAGTTAAATTTATGCTTGAGTCGATTTGGTTACTTTAAATCGTGCAATCCTTTCATTTACTCATAATGAAGTCCAGTAAAAGCTTACCGGGTTTGTGTTGTTGTAAATCCCTGCACACTATTCAAATTGTGTAGCGGGTAATCCTACAAAAAGTCGGGGAGAATCGGGGCCGGTGATCGTGCGGGTTAGAGAATTTGTTATAGTTTTACAGCATTTGTAATAGTGAGGTGAGTTAAGCTCATTGAGCCTTAGAATTTGATTTGGTGAGAGTGTGTTGTAATAATTAACTTGAGGATTTGATTTATTGTAATATTGAGAGGTGTGAAGTGTGGTTGTTTGTGAGAAAAATTCAGGACGCTAATTGTAATTGTTATTATTCATGTTTAGATTTGAATTGATTATTCAAAATTCGAGCGCGTGAAATTTTCTTTCGCCCAACCAATGAGAATTCACAATTTAACTGACCCAACCCATCAAAAATTTGTCTAATCCATTCTGTTTTGGTGAACATTATTTATTGTACTTATAATGTGACTTGTTGCAGGTACGTTGGTCATGAGGATGGTGGGCAACTCACTGAGGCCATAAGACGAAGACCTTATAGTGTTGTATTATTTGATGAAATGGAAAAGGCCCATCCCTCCGTGTTTAATATTCTCTCTTACAAGTGTTAGGCGATGCAAGGTTAACTGACACACAAGGTCGTCTTGCTGACTTTTAAGAATACTATGATTATTATGACCTCTAACCTTGGAGCAAAGCATCTCTTGTCTGGTTTAGAGGGAGAGTGTTCAATGGAAGTTGCTCATGATCAAGTTATGCAAGAGGTATTGATTTTTCAGTCACCAGCTATAATTAGAAATTAATGGTTGAATTTATTTGACACAGAAGTACTCTAAATAATCTTTTTTTTGGTCCTTGCATAGGTGAGAAGTCACTTTTAGTCCTGAATTTCTAAATCGGCTCGATGAGATTGTCATATTTGATCCTCTTTCACATGAGCATCTAACGAAAGTCGCCAGGTTGCAAATGAAGGATGTTGCAATCCGACTTGCTGACAGGGGGTATTGCTTTGGCATTGACTGATGCAGCATTTGATTTTTATTATGGACAAGAGTTATGATCGGGTTAGTATTTCACCATTTCTTGCATTGAACCACAATTGATTATTTTCTACTATGAGCTCTTTTTAACATGAACATGACCAAATTATGTGGTTTATATCCAGGTTTATGGTGCTAGACCCATCAGAAGATGGCTTGAGAGGAACGTAGTAACAGAGTTATCAAGAATGCTGATTAGAGGAGAGATAGATGAGAACTCAACTATATATATAGATGCGAGACCAAATGGAAGTGAGTTGCTGTATCGGGTGGAGAAGAACGGAGGGCCTGTTAATGCAGTCACAGGTCAAAAGACAGATGTATTGATCCAACTTGCCAACTAATGATGATGAACAGAGTTGAGAAATTTAAGGAGGAGGAAATATATAGACGAGTATTGGTTTTCTTCTTTTCTTTCAAAGACAGCTTTTGTAAAAAGACGTACTGGTTCTGTGGTAGTGAGACTTCATGCTTGAGCATTGATCGATGATGTTCATGTTGATGCAATGGAGTCCCATTCCTTTCCGAAGCGACTTGTGGTGAAGCACAGATATATGCAGATCAAGTCCAAATCTTCTAGTTGATTCCAGTCTTGGAGGCAAAGTCTACTTGTTTGCCTAATAAGTTTAGTTTTTGTAAATCTCTTTGTAAATCTTTATGTTTAATAAGCATATATAAGGCAATACAGGTGGCATGGAAGAATTGTGTGCATCACATTTCAATGATGCAATTCGTTGCTCACATATATATTTCGCTGTGAAGGTAACCAGGTGGCTGATGCATTGGCCAATTTTAGGCTTTCCGGCAGGCTTTACTTGGTTTGATTCATCTCCTAGTTTCAATTAATCAATTTTGTTTAAGAGATAAGTTGGGTCTCCCTAATTTTCGTTTTAGATGATTTCTTTTGTTTTGGAAGGCATGATGATGTCTATCATTCCTCATCTGAGTACTTTACTTCTGGATGGTGGGGATATGTCCTCTCCTTCTTACTTGTATTTTCCTTTTACTTTTAATAAATATTTTTCCTCGCATTTATGTAGGTTTGATTAAAAAAAAAGAAAAAAAAAAACATATATAAGGCAATTAATACAATGGATGTTTTCCCAAATTCTCATCTGCCTTTCAACTTGTTCACTCCTAAAGGACCTAAACAATCTAATTGTTGTGTTAACTGAAGGTGATTTGTTCATGGGTGCATGACAACTCCCTTCTGTTGAAGCATATTGAGTTTGTTGTTGATTAGCTAGGTTAAGATTGGATTGTTGTGAGGCTTGATATATTTTGGATATTCAAAACCAACATACAAATCCATTCTCTATGGTCTATAATCTTTATTGTATTTCCCATTTAATTTAGGGAAAAATGCACCAACAAAGGTCCTATTAATCATGCGAGGACTGTCAAAATAATACCTGAACTTACAAACGTATCAATGTGATACACGGACTCATATTTTCAGATCAACGTAGTACCTTCCGATCCGCGGAAGCGTTAAATTTTGCACGGTGACGACGTGGGAGGGCGAAAATGAGGGGCAAAAAGACCTATTTACCCTCAAAGTTTTTTTTTTTCTTTCTTTATTTATTTCTTTTCTTTCTTCTTTTTATTTATTTCTTTCTTTCTTCTTTTTTATTTCTTTCTTTTCTTCTTCTTCTTCTTCGAGTTCTTCCCACTAGCTGAAAGTACTTTTATTGTTGGACTGGTGTTGTGCTTGGGTTCTATGTGCTAGGTTTAGTGTTCAATTCATGGTGTTGAGGGCTCCAATGGCGCCCTGGAGAGGTTGTTTCGTTGTGGGAGATGAAGGTAAGTGGGTCAAGGGTGAAGAATTTGAGAGGAGTATGGGATCAGATCGGATCGCCATGGGTCTGGAGTGGGATCCGCTGCCTGATTGATCCGGATTTGAGAGGCGTGAACGCACGGGGTGACGCTTTGGCGGGGTGGCTCTAGATTGGGTCCGTGGGCATTCGACACGGGCGGCGGCGTTTCAGGTGGGCGGCAAGATTCTTGAAGAGTCATAATGTCTTTGCCGGGGAAAATTAATGAAATTGAAGAGTCCAAGAAGAGGGAACAAAGATGAAGAGAAGAAAGTTCATGAGGACAATACCAGGGGGTATTGAGGAGAAGAAGGCTGTAGAAATAGGTGAGGAAAAGAAGTCCGGGGTATTGGTGAGGGAAGATAAGGATCCTGAAATAGGCCGAGGAAAAGAAGGCAGAGGTCAAGGTAGTTGTGGAGGAGAAGATCACAACAACGGAAGAAGTGCCGAAAAGAAGTGTGAAATTGGTGTTGGGTGAGGACATAAGATGGGCTCAATTGCCAGAAATTGCACCTCCCCTGCAACTAAGAGAGGTGATCCGTGATCGGGTTTCCAAGATCAAGAGCAGTTCTTATCAAATATAGAGACGAAGAAGGTGGATTTGGTCACCATCACTACTAATGAAGAGTTGAGATGGGCTGAAGAATCTACTTGAGAATCGAGAAGGCTCTGTCGGAGCTTTACATAATAGAAGTTAGCCCCGATCGGGATCCATTCTTTCGAGGCTGAAAGTTGAAGCCTACAAGCTTAACTATGGAGCTGAAAATGGTACATTGGTACACCACAAGGACATGAAGGGGTCATATTGCATTGAGGATTGGATTATTGATTTTGCTTTCACCGTTCAAGAACTATGCTTTGGCTTTGAATATGATGCATACTTGGATCTTCATGAACTTGGGATGAAGTTCTACTCGGCCATATGACGGGGCGCGGCTTGCGTGACGGAGCCGTGTCGAGGAGAGAAGGAGAGTGAGGAGGAGAGAGAGAAGAAATAAGAAATTTCTTCTGCTTTTTAATAAAATGTATGTAATAAGACAATTTTACCCTTAAATTTAACTTGAAATTGCGATTTGAATTTGGTGCGTAGGTACTACGTTGATACGAAAATATGAGTCCGCGTGTATCACACATTGATACGTTTGAAAGTTCAGGTGATTATTTTGATATCCTCGCAGTGATGTCCGACACCGCTTCTACGTGCATTTTTCCCTTTAATTTAAGCCAAAACCTAAGGCAGAATTGTGCTTCCCTTGCTACCAGCTCAGAGTTGTGCCAACCATATGCATAAGAGTTGACCAGCAAGTGGGGATTTTTCCATTTCTAAAATGGAAAACTTGCAGTTGCTTTGAAAAAAAAAAACAGAAATGGAAAGAAACAGTTTCAAGATTGATATTACATAGTTGAGAAGAGTTTACTATCAAATATTAGCTAGCTTCCTGATGAGATTCCCGTGTGGATCACCGGTATACAAAAGGAGGAATGCTATCAAGGATCTACTAATTTGTAGCATCAACCATATAAACGGAACTACAGCAATACTTCAGATCCTGCATGAACCATTTAAGTCCTTTTCTTTGGGGGCTTGAGAACAGAGGAAAGTTTTATTTTCAATACATTCATATTGTGTAAATAATAAAAATGTATTAAGAAAAATAAAGAAAAAGCTGCATATGTAAATAATCAGTAAGTGAAGCAAAGGTTGATCCAAATTGAATCAACCTTTACGAAAATCCTCTTTCTTTGGGGGTTAAATTACAACAACCCTATTTCAACCATAATTAACAACAAACTTAACATTCATTAATAGATAGGAAGTATGTTGTACGTTTTCCTTGAACACATTAATCTCCTTCAGTTAACAAAACAATTAGATTGTATTTGTCTGCAAGGAGTGAACAAATAGAAAAATAGAAAAGAAATAAAATGTGTACTGATCCATATTTCATCAAATGTTCATCACCATACCATGCATGTATCTCGTCACTGATGACTGGATCTATATACAGTTGAGTTCTCATCAATTTCTTCTCTAACCACCTACTTTGATATGAGATTGATTTCGATTTAAATGTAGAAAATTAACTAGGTAAAAGTAAATTGTAACAGGAAATAACAGACTTGGCTATCTGATTATGAAGCTGACATACCTCATTCACCTTTATTTGAGACTAAAAATTTTGTTCACTAAAAGAGTCCAAATTAAACTTATATGTAAACAAACATAAATAGAAGTTGATCAAATAATGGAGTGATCACTTGATCAAGCCAGCTTCGCGTTGTAAAAGAGCTGATTCAAATAATGAACTGATTGCTTAGCGTGCAGTTGAGACTTGGAGTGATCACTAGGGAAAATACCAGCTGCTTGATGTCATGAATTAATGGCAAATATATACTTCATTTTCAGATGAACAAAGAACAAAATGTTCTCTTCAACCATTTTAATTTCATGTATCAACTGAAGCGTGAGATAATAACTAATTGTTCATTTCATGAAACTAGCCACTCCCCTTCAGCATTCAGCACATCAGCAACTCCTTTAGAATCAGCTTCAACATTTCAGTTGTATCTATGTTGAAATACAAGTAATCCCTCTAAAAATCAAACTGATTTTTACAAAACATGCTTATTAAGTCTTAGTAGGCAATAAATTCTAAATCCTCACCTCATCTTCCCAATTCCATCAAAAGTTGTTCTGCCTCTGTTAATTATAATCCCTTTCATGTGGCCGCTGTTAATATCCTCAGCAGAGACACTCAAGATATCATTGGCATCAATACTAAAGCAAGTCTGAAACTGGGGCACACCCTTGGGAGCTTGATATTTTCCATCGACCATATTCACCCACAAAGTTGTTATTCACTACCTTCGTACTCTGATCACCTTCATAAAACAGAGAATCTGCCACTAGTTTTGTAATCGACAAATGTACTAAAAGCACAGTTCTTGGTGGGGAGTTCATGTGTTTATTGAAATAACAACCATCATGGCACATCCCATTGCACTCTCCACGCCAAGTGACAGAACGGTGACATCCAAGAGTCTGGTGGCCCATTCCCATTCCCATTCCCACTAACACTGCAGCTTTGGCAGCAACCTATGGCAGTACCTCATCTAGATTAATGTTCTTGCACAACTTCTTCGCCTTGAAAAAAATTTCAATTGCTGTTGCACCTTGAGAATTCTGGAAATGATTACTCGAATCCAAACAGACAATCTCACTTGTAGACATAGATGAACGTCTCCTCTTCTCTCTCCCACATATATTTATCAATGCCTCAAGAACTCTGGAATTTCCACTAATTTACCATTCTGCTATCGGAGTCTTCACACCAAGGTCATTGTCTCCAGCAGTAGCCTTCACTTCAAAATTACCATCCCCCTGTGGCAAGTAGAGGAACATCTAAAGTACCACCGCCCAAATCAAATACCATCACATTTATCTAACTATACCAACCTGACTTCTTATCAAAGCAATATGCAATAGCTGCTGCAGTTGGTTCGTTGATAATACAACTCACATTTAGGCCAGCAGAACAGCAGCATGCCAGTGTCTTTGGTATTGAAGTAAACTGGCACAGTAACAACTGCATTTTTAACAGCTGAGCTGAAATAGGCCTCAGCAGTCTCTTGCATCCTTGCAAGAACCATGGCTGAGATTTCATCTGCAGCAAACTGTTGCTCTTGACCATTTATGTAACCGCAATCACAGGCTTGTTACCATGACCTTTAGTGGCTGAAGTTTCAAATCATTTTGAACAGTGGTAACACTGAATCTCCAGACAATTAATTGTTTTCATCTGCAAATTCATGCGAAATTTAGATATACAATTAGACAAAGGAAAACTAGAACTGGTTAACACACATATACCAACAGTTTAAGATGGGTAACAAAATAGCAACAATAGAATGAATAAAGTTCAATCTGATATGCATTCAAGCATTTTAACACATTCCATGTTTCATAATGCCCAGTAACATTGACACTCACATTGTTATACGAAACAAACATATACTATTACAAATTTACAATAAGGTAGATATCAGCTAATTAAAAGAAACGCAATCTTGTAGTTAACCTTTAACTTTGGAATCTTTACTAAAGAACTGAACTGTAATATGAAAGTCTAATCTAAAATGGCACATTTGGTTACTTAAAATCTAATCTAAATGAAACTTCTATACAACTAAATGACCCCCAATGCTAAATGAAACTTCTATACAACTAAATGACCACCAATGCTGTAGTTAAGGAGCAAACCTTGGAATGTAATTACTAATCAGTCTTCAGAATTCATTTTTTTGTTCTTTTTCTTACATCAAATCAAGGTTTATCAATGCCAAAGTAGAAATTTTCAATCTTTAATACACAAACAAACCCCAAATCTGACAACACTTCCTTGGCCTTGCAATACATTTTCAGCTACCATACTGGTTAGTAGTGACTACTACATTAGGGCTGTTATACAACATTACTAATTCTACAAAACCAAAACAAAAATTGGTGCCCAGAATAAAAGGAAAACCCACTTCAGGAAAAAAAAAAAAAAAAAAATAGAGGCACATGAGAAAGTACCTGTTTAAAGTGAGTCGGAACTTCTCCGAGAAAGCTTCTTACTTGGTTGCATACATGGGAAGACAACTTGATGATTTGAGTGCTCTTCTATGGCACAGAGTCCGCTATCCAGCCATGGGACTATGGGAGTCGTAAATATATTTCTTTTTATTTATTTTGACAAAGAACTTGTAAATAATATGAAGAATGGGCTTTTCAGGCCGTTGTAAGAGGGCTTTACATGGGCTTTTCTGATGTTCTTTATACTGAAGCATTAGCCGTTAGCATTGCCAGCTGCTTTACGAGAAATTATAACATGGTTCCGGACCATAAGTACATATGGTGGTCTTGGTTGATGTTATTGGCCCATACGACTTATAAACCTAAACCTATATGCTGCTCTTCTTCTGTTCAAGTAACAAAGTGGTGAGATTCCAAAATTCTCATTATCTCATATATAGTATCAATAAAATCATTGATATGACTTGATGTTACTTGGATAATCATTAATTCCATTCTATCAATTTCAAACACATATGGAAAGAGGCCAATTTTACAGCCGGATGTAATTGCACCTATTGGATACACTCAAGATATTGCTGGCTGGAAAAATGCACTCCCTCTACGCCTTCTGCAGGCTTATAAGTTATAACTTTGATATTCTAGGCTTAGGTTGTTTAAGAGGTGATTCCTTGTAATTTTATTTATCATTCAAAAATAATAATAATAATCAAATTAGTTTTGATTAAGCGTCATTATCGCGATCCTTGAATATTAATACCGTATTGAGGGATCATATGCATTTATATATCAATTTCACATGATTAATAAAATAATTAATTTTTATCATAACGATTATGAGATTCTCAGAATCCAAGTAAATAAATGACTAATCATTTTCATATTCTCTTATACCATGCATGTATGTGAATATTTAGGGGTGTATTGTATTTGGATTTGTGCAGACTTTTTAAATGACAGACTTTTTGAAAAGTCCACAGACTCTTTAAAAAGTTGATAGATCGCTATGGATTTCTTAAAACCATTGATTTTAGCAATAGACTTTTATTGATTCATGAAAATCTATATATTTTATTATGAATGACTTCTACAGATTTCCTAAGATGTACAAAATATTTAAAAACAAACAAACAAAACAAAAACAAAAACAAAAACAAAAAATTAAAACAAATGCAGCTCAAAACACAAAACAAAAATAATAACTTGTTGTCTCTTCCAATGCTCCAGTATCTTCTAATAGAAATTGGCTCAAATAAATGATTGTTAGTCTGTCTAGCTTAGTTTGTTCTTATTCCTAATCTCCCAACAACATAAATATACAATATAGATCACTTGATGTTTATGGTTAATTATTCTCATCAATTTTGTTTTCACCGATTAACATATATTGTAGCAATATTGGTCAATGTCTTGATCTATAATCAATCAATTGAAATTCAATTGTTCAACCTTTTTGAACCATAATATAAATTCAAATTAATGAGAATAATTATTTAATAAGATAAAATTTAGTATGGTTCAAGGTCTTAGGGTTAGACCACAATATTTGAGTTTTAGGGTTTCATAAATCATTTTTATTGCTATTAGGGTTCAAAGTACCACAATTGAACAAAAACAAAAATCACATTCCAACAACTACAATGAACATGTTGGGTATCAAAAAAGGTTGATATCATAAAAGGGAAATTCTACAATATGTTAACATATGACATGCATACAATTGCCTTAAAGTGGTAAAATGAGTCCTCAAAATAGTAATATTAGTCCCTCAAAGTAGTAACATGAGTCCTTAAAGTTGTAAATTTTCTTAGCTACCACATGAGTTCTCAAGTGATAAAATGAGTCCTTAAAGTGGTAAAATGAGTTCTCAAAGTAATAAAAAAGTTTATGTATGAGAAACAATAACATACCATAGCCTTACCCTCATAAAAGATTAGAGAAAAGACAAAAAAATTAAGAAAGAGAGATGATGAAGGACAAACTTCTTCGTATGCGTGGGAGAAAAACTTTGATAGACCTTTTTTTTTTTTTTTTTTGAAGAGGAAACTTTGATAGACTTTTTTGAAATCTTTGGTCCTGAGGCTGGAAAATTATTGAGTTTGGTATGTATAGTTAACACTACAAAAGTCCATGATTATCCATGATTTTCTAATTCCATAAGTATGAATGATATTTTGAATACCTCTCTGTACTTTTATTCATTTTAAAAAGTCCTAATTGAATACCCTAGATTTTGGTGGAATTCATGAAGTCTTTAAAAATCCTAATTGAATACCTCAAGACTTTCATGGACTGTTAAAAGTCTATATTGAATACACCCAGACTTTTAAATTCCATAGATTTCTTTAAAAGTTCCACTAATTCCATATACAATACACCCCTTATAGTTTATGTACTTTAAGGTCTGCTCACCTAAGGGACAGTTTTTAAGGGATTGTGAGGGACAAGTGAATCGGACGGCTGAAAATAAATGCACAGTTTTTTAAGTTGTTATAATTTCTGCTTTATATTTAATAAATGTGGATTTGAGATGCATTTGTACTAAGTACATAAACTAAAATATTCACATATGTTGTGTACATATTGTAACATTTTAACCGGCATCATATAATCAAGTAAAGAACTCACATTCATGCTTTTTTCTTTCTCGCTGAATTTATTGCAAAACTTAAATTGGATTAGTCACCAATACAAAGTTTGTGGAGGGAATACCCTCACCGGCTGACCCTCTACTACTTTTATCATAAAGTAAACGCATATGAATTTTGATGAATGAATTTGAAGTAACCAAGCCAAAAAGGAGCAGGAGTAACTCCACTTTCTTTTTTAGCTGAAGCAAATAAGAGGCACGCACTACTTGAATTCTAATAAAAGAGTAAGAAGAAAAGAAGGAACATAGGAGGGGACCAAACCAAACCTCCCTACAAAAGCAACGAAAAGAAATAAGCTATCAGAACTCAAATTGGGGAAAACCCAATTGGTCACTCCGACATCATGCGATAAAAGAAAAGATGGTGGAGCATCCCACCACACCATATTAGGAAGCGGTCATTACCATAATTCGCCAAAGCATCACCTACCTTATTACCTTCAGCCTAAAAATATGTGATACACGAAAGTCATTTGAGAAATCTTGTACAAGCAATTGAGCCACCTATCAATGAAGTTGCTGGGACCAACAAAGGAGATTTAATAAAATCCGGAATAAGAGAAGAGTCCACTTCTAGCCATATGTGCTTCCAATCACGAACCCATGCCACCAATTGCCTTAATCACAGCCATCACCTCACAAGAATGGAACTAGGAATATCAAGATTAGAAGCAAAAGCTCCAAGCAAACGTCCCATATGATCCTAAACATGTACCCCATAACCTCCAACCCTCATCATGTTTCCAAGCTCCATCATGTAATTAATCTTAACCCAACCAATCAACGGGGATGCCAATTCACCTCTATCACTCTAGTGTGGGCAGCCTTAATCTGCAATGGGCCCCAAAGGCTTTCAAAATGCGTAGATCTTGACGGAATTGTGCATGGTACTCACATTTGCCAAACCGACTAGCCGCTTGAATATGACAAGAGACAAGCCTACAAATAGTACCAACTGAAAACACCTTCCCCTCATGTCTCATTTTGTTTCCTAGCATCCCATACAAACCACAATATTGAAGTGAAACAAATCAACCATAAGTCACTTTGAGCTGTCCACTGCCGTCCCTCTACAGCCCATACCCACTCTTGTAAACCCTCCAAAATTGAGGGAGGAACTCCACCCAACTCAAAGAGAGAAGTAAAATGACTCCATATTGCAGCCGTAAAAGAGCAATTAAGAAAAATGTGATCAAGAGATTCAGTCGATACCACAAAGATCACAACGAGAGACCACAAAGCTACTCCCTTCGTTGTAAAAATCATGGAAATCACTCTACCTCTTAAAACCTTCCAAGCTAAGCGAGACATTCGAGGCAAGATAAATTTAGACCATAATGATTTGCCCCATGCTATCAAGGAGAAGGCTGCCAAGAAAAATATGTAAGCATGCTTTTGCGCTTAACTCACCGTAAGAGGAAGCAAATTCAAATAAGTTTGTCTTACTCTAAGGATTCACAAGAATTGGAACTTGACTAATCCAATCACACAAGGATGGAAAATAGAAGTGTAGAAGCCGAGGCAAACTCCATGAACCATTACTAATAAAACTTCGAAACCATGTCCGGAAGATCGTCCCCGTGAATGCAACACGGACAATCAAGAAATCACTAAGGAACCCTAGCATAGTGACCAAATCTCCATGTAGAGTATTCTCATCAATCTTCAACCGGAGCACCAATACCAATCGCAATCTCAAAAAAGTGTAGTAGGCTCCCAAAATTCCAGACCAAGATCCCAAAACTTCACCCACACCCGAGCATTTGGTATTACGCTGGAGTAGCAGAGAGAAGTTGGGAACCCAAATAGCATGAGTCTCAACGCGCTGTGCTTTCAAAGCAATGGATCCCTTCACCTAAATCATTAACGCCAATCAACTGAGGAAAAGTCGAATGAATAATACCCCTTTGCCCAGCGTGGATAATTCTCCAAAGTGACCAATCCTCACCCCAAAGAAGACTCCGGTTTCTTATGCAAGTCGATGGAGAATAGGGTTGATCCTTAGGACCCAATTGCGCATTCTACTCCAACAAACATGTGCTTGCACTTTGCCAAACCGGATTGATACCCATCTTCTCGATATTGTCACAGCTGCGTTTTACCACCCTCGACTCACTCGGGCGGAGGAAGAGAAGCCAATGGAATGCGGAGGGTTGCGCCGGAAGAACAGACGCATAAAAGACCTGCTAAACCCAACCCTAGCAGTTCCTCCATTGAGAAAACCCCGATTCTGCATGGGTTTTGATCCGCCATATCGGCCCGGTGTGAAAGAATAACGACGATCCACGCCGTAGTGGTGAGGAGACCCTAGATGAGGGAAACCATGGTAGACGGGCGAGACCCTAATTGAGTAACCCAAATTTTCTCCAAAGTGGAGCAAGCCAAAAAACTGAAAGTGCATTGTTGGTAACATAGCTCAAAAAAACCCGAGACCAAGTTGGACCAAGTTCACATGGAGGAGTAACTCCACTTTCTTATTCATTCCCAAACCCGATATCAAACATTCTCGTTTCTACCTTGTGATCCCATAAACATATTAACTCAACTCGATCTCAATTCCTTGAAAAGTTCTCCTTTCACATCGTTGATTGTAATTTCTTTTCTTTTGGCCGGTGGACATATCCACAAAGCAGAGACACTCAAGATACCATTTGCATCAATATGAAAGCAAGTATCAAATTTAAGCTTCACCTGCGGGGAGCTGGAGGAATGTCATTGAGTACAAAATCACCCAAAAAGTTGTTATCTCAGAGTGAGTTTACTCTCACCTTCAAAAATGCAGAACAGGGGCACAGTTTGATTGTCACTTTGGAAGTAACATAAGTTTTGTTCTTGGTGATGGGAATTTGGCTGTTCCTTGGAATCACAACCGACATAAGATTTTCCCCAATAAGTCTTCACCCCAAGTGATACTAGGAGGTGACATCCAAGAGATTGAAGTCGTTAGGAGTTTCCCAGCTAGGTTCCCACTACTCAAAGGCAAGGCAGCAGCTTGAATAGCAGCACCATACGCTATAGCCTCATCAGGATGAATGGCCTTACACAGCTCCTTCCCATTAAACACACCCTGCAGTAACTGCTGCACCTTGGGGATTCTAGATGAGCCACCAGCAAGAACAACATCATGGACGCTACTTATCTCCATGTTAGCATCTTCCAAACACTTCTTTACAGGCTCCATACATTTTGTAAAACAAATCCATATTGAGTTGCTTTCGAATTTGGCTGTAATTTAGTAATAGTTAAGAAGAAATTCGATACCACTTGTCCAGGCAATGGAAACATCAATGTCAGTCTCAGACATAAATGAAAGCTTCCTTTTGCATTTTCACAAGCATTTCGCAACCTCCTAAGAGCCTTGAGATTTCCTAGTGATGTCAACTTTGTATGCTTCCTCTTAAATTGCTCAACGCAATAATCCACCATTCTATGATCGAAGTCTTCACCTCAAGGTGAGTGTCCCCATTAGTGGCTTCTCACTTCAAAGACACTATCAGCTATGGAAAGTAGTGAGACATCCAAAGTACCCACCCCCAAGTCAAATATCAGCACATACCTCTTGCTATACCAACCAGCCTTCTGGTCAAGTCCATAAGCGATGGCTGCAGCAGTTGGTTCATTGATGATACGTATCACATTTAGGCCGGCAGTGACACCTGCATCTCTTGTAGCCTGACGTTGTGAGTTATTGAAGTAAGCAGGCACGGTGATAACTGCTTTCTTCACTGGTGAGCAAGATAAGCCTCAGAAATCTCCCGCATCTTTGCAAGAAACCATAGATGAGATTTCTTTCAGCAGCAAATTGTTTCTGAACTCCATTTGAGAAACAACAATCATGGGGTTGTCATCAGTACCTTTAATGATCTGGAATGGCCAATGCTTCATATCATTTTGAACTGAGTTGTCGCTAAATCTCCTACCAATGAGCCTTTTGCATCTAAGCTAATTGTTTAAAAAATTAGATACTATAACTTTTATAATCCACATATATATAGACAGGACTTTCCAAGAGTAATATCTATAAGGGAAGGAATATTAAGGATGTAGAAAGATGCCAACCAAAAGATAGAGTTAATGGGGTTTCTCATGACTTGGTTAAATGCTGCATCTCCAATCAACCTCTCTCACTATCAGTGAAAAGCAACATAAGAGGGAGTGGTCCGGTTTCCTGATCGTTTGCTATGATTTCTACATGATCATACTGCCACACAGCCACACATGAGTATGTTGTTCCCAGATCAATCCCGATTGCATGGCACCCTTCTTCTCCGGCCATTCTCAGCTGAAGAAGATATAGAACAGAAAGAAATATCAAAGAACAAAGGAGAAATGATCTCAGGGAAAGGTTGAGAGAATCTCTGTGGCTGGAGAGATTAAATGTGGGAAGGAAAAAGCGTTGGGGAGTGGTGGTATAATAAGTTTGAGGATTCAAATAGCTAGACTTGGGGAATGTGCATAACTTTTCATTTTATGTTTGTTGTTTGCTGTGCATGAAACCTAATTCAATCTCCATAATTGTGTTTTTGAATACACAAAACCCCAAGTATCAACCATTGGGTTGCAACACCTTTTCAGCTACGCTCACAAGACTCAACATTTATCTGTGTATTTATAATACATCTATACTGATTATCAATGTACAATTTTTTTTTTCTCTTATATCGACTACGTGAGTCTGGAGAGACCAACTTCCAATAGGTCCTATCTCAATGTTCAATACTTCCAATTTTCAATGTCATATTATCTAACACCACAAATGCATCACGCTTTTGCCTTGTGAGCTTCCGATCACAAGGAAATGTACAATTTATTGGAACAATATCACTTAAGAGCAACTCCAACACCTTCCCTATATTTTTTGTAGGACTAAAGTCCTAATTTTAGTCCCGCGTATTATGCTCTCTCTCATCGCTTCAAATTCCCCGACATTCCAATTTAATCCGAAAAGTCCCCGAGGTCTCAATTTAAAGTCTAATAGGTCATTTCCAAGGGAAATTAGGAATTGGTTTTGGGTGAAATGTCCAATATACCTCCGATTATTTTTTTTTTCTTCTTTTTTTCCTTTTTTCTTTTTCTTTTTTTTTCTTTTTTTTTTCTTTTTTCTTTTTCTTTTCCTTTTTAATTTCATTTTTCCTTTTCTTTTTTTGTTCCTTTTTCCCATTTTAATTTTTTTTCTTTTTCTTTTTCTTTTCCTTTTTAAATTTTTTTTCTCTTTTTTTCTTTTCCTTTTTAATTTCTTTTTTCCCTTTTTTTCTTTTTTTCCTTTTTAATTTTTTTTCCTTTTTAATTTCTTTTTTTTTCTTTTTCTTTTTTCATTTCTTTTTGCTTTTTAATTTATTTTTTTTTTCCTTTTTTAATTTCTTTTTGTTATTTCTTTCTTTTTTTCTTGTTCCTTTTTAATTTTTTTTCCTTTTTAAGTTCTTTTTCTTTTTCGCTTTGCCTACTTTCTACTTCCTCAACCCACCAATTTCATTCCGATCAAACTCCACAACCCATCCTGCTTCCCAATCACTGAAATTCGGCCGCTAAAACCACTCCCCTCTTGTTTTCACAAAATTACTTCTCTCTCTCTCTCCCACTCAAATTCCACTTTCTCTCTCCACATCAAGCCTCAATTTGGAAAATTTTCACCTGAAAATTACCATTTTTTAAACTTTTCACCGAAAACTACCATTTTTTCAAACTCGAGGGTTTTGGGTCTTGCTCAAAATGGTGATTTGGATTTTTGGGTTTAGTTGAAATGGTGGTTTTGATGGCCAAGTTGACAAAAACCAGAAGTGAAGAAGAAGAATAGTGATGGAAAATAAAAATGGTCACCGCGGAGAACAAGAATTGGGGTTTCTGGTCGATCCGATTGGTTCGGCCGACGTATGCGCTTGACCGATGCAGAATATTTAGTGGTCATTAAAAAGGAAAAGAAAAAGAAATTAAAAAGGAAAAAAAGAAAAATAAAAAAAGGAAAAAAAGAAATTAAAAAGAAAAAAGAAAAAAAAGAAATTAAAATGGAAAAAAGGAAAAAGGAACAAGAAAAAAAAAGAAATTAAAAAGGAAAAGAAAAAGAAACAAGAAAAAAAGAAATTAAAAAGGAAAAAAGAAAAAAAAGAAATTAAAAAGGAAAAATGAAAAAGGAAAAAAGAAATTAAAAAGGAAAAAAGAAAAAAATGAAAAAAAAAGAAATTAAAAAGGAAAAGAAAAAAGAAAAAAAAAAAAGAAATTAAAATAGAAAAAAGGAAAAAAAATAAAATATAAAAAAGGAAAAATGAAATTAAAAAAGGGAAAAAAAAGAAAAAAAAGAAATAACTGAGGGGTATATTGGACATTTCCCACCTAGCGCCAATTCCTAATTTCCCGCCGTAAGGACCTATTAGACGCGGAAATTGAGACCTCAGGACTTTTCGTGATTAAATCGGAATCGCCGTGACCTAAACGATGATTGATCAAGCATAGTCTGAGGGGACTAAGCAGGACTTTTAGCCCTTTTTGTAT
Source organism: Dioscorea zingiberensis (assembly GCA_026586065.1). Taxonomy (NCBI): domain Eukaryota; kingdom Viridiplantae; phylum Streptophyta; class Magnoliopsida; order Dioscoreales; family Dioscoreaceae; genus Dioscorea; species Dioscorea zingiberensis. The sequence goes on from JAGGNH010000122.1 coordinate 37,507, forward strand.
TATAGGGAAGCAAAAAGTCAAAGTTCTTTTAAGAATTTTTTTCATCCTCAACTCCAACAGATTCTCTCTATTTTATAAAGCAATCTCTAAAATCTCCATAATCTTCCTTAAAATTTGAGAGATTCTGTAAATCGAGGAATTTTGTTTCTCTCTTTCCTCACTATCCCTAAAATGGGGATAGTTATAGGAAATCTGTTGGAGCAAAATAGGCTCATTTTTCCTAAAATAGAGAAAAATAAAAATATGGGGAAGCTCATTGGAGTTGCTGTTTAAGTATTGATTTGTATTTCCATGTGTAGACACTATGGTTAACAGGAGGGACAACCGCGCCTTTGTAAATTACCTAATTGAAGCGATGCATCTAAATTATGAGGTAGGCTGCCATGTATTAGATCAAAAGATTTCACTTTTCCAACCTTTTAAATTCAAGTTTACATCGTAAAAGAAAGGGCCACAAAAATTAAAAAGGAAAAAAAAAAAGCTTTGAATTCATTTTGAATATGACAACCTCGAACATAAATAAATTAGCATCAAAACAAGGATGTTATATATATAGGACGTTCAAGTCTTTTCAAAAAAAAAAAGGACGCTCACTCTCTTGAATCTTTTAGTTAGAGCATCTTTTAGCAATGTTAGCTATTTTTTTTAGTCAAATTTTAACTAAAGTAGCTAAAAGTCATTTTGACTAGTCACTTTAGAAATACGTCTGCATCAATCTTTCTATTTTAGCTAGTTTTGAATTTATATTGTTTTTTAAGGGTCCTTGACCCAAAGCACTAAAATTGGACAAAATTATCTCACTTACCCCAAGAACAAATTTTTATTCCCACTAACCTAAATCAAAATGTGAAATGACAAATATGCCCTCAAATTTTAATTAAGAAACTACAACCACTTTGCCACCCACTCATCTCTCTCTCTTATCCCGATCTTTCTCTCCTCGGGTCATCTCTCTCTCTCTCTCTCTCCTTCGCCATGTCTTTTCTCTCCTTCCAGAGCGTTGCCCTCTCTTCTCTCTCCGCTACTGCCACATCGTGCTTTCGAAGGGTACGGAATGCTTAGCTCTGAAAACGACCGGATAACACGGAAGCGATTCTCGGCGGACGCTCCCGGCTCTACTCATCGTCGTTTTGCGAACCACTCGCCGCCCGATCATTTTGCGTAACAACCACTGCGTCCTTATTGCTCTAATGCGAATTCGTCGGCCGACGCATATTGAGAACCACCAATTGCCATCGCTTTTGTAGAACCCGATCCCGCGTGAGGACTCGGATCCGGGCGAGGTGCAGCCCGAAGCCATGGATCGCGTGCCATCGGGCTGGCGACTTTGTGCGGCTTCGGAGTCGTGGTAAAACGGTGAAGATGCTTCAAGACAACTCCGATCCACTGGTCCGCAACCGGAATGAAAAGGGGAGATGGGTGCCCAAATAAGGATTTTTTTTAAGTAATGGGATGTAAGGAAAGAAAAAAGTTTTGAATGTCTATTGCCCTCCAATAGGCGTTTTGAATTGATATGAATATTTTTTTTTTTTCTTTAATCAAAGATTTATTTGTCTAATTTTAGGAAGATTAGTTCACATTCTTTTAATTGAAAGTTCTATTAGGGGCAATAGAGGTTTTCAAAAAATTCGGTGGGCGGCGGCCGGTGGACCGGAATCCGGCGAAAGTTGGCCGGAATCCAGCGACGGTGACCGGAATCCGGCGGCCGGTGACGGGCTCGGCCCGCAAAGTCTCCTATGGTTTCTCTCTCTTCTCCTAAGTAATAAAGGGGTGAGGGTAAAATGGTATTAAAAAAAAAAAAAACAAAAAAAAAAAAAGGGAAAATTAGATATAAACTCCAAAAATTCAACATTCTATTAGAAAAAAACCCATACATACTTTTCTTTTTAATTTACACCCAAATCACATTAATAAACCTTCTATATATAGAGTGATTCATAAAAATAAAATAAAAAAATAAAACCTTCCATATGGGAATTTGTATGCCTATAATCAATATTTTTCCTTATTTTCATGTATATCTAATTTGCCCTAGCCTTTTACATTATCTCAAATTATTATGTCTAATGTACCTACTAAATATGTATATGCAGGTAGGGCTTAAATAATAGAAACGCTCAAGCTTAATAGAGATGCGACACGCTACAATGATATATACCACAATTATAGGTGTAACATTTTATTTATACAATCATAGGTATAATATAATAGAAAACCTAACAAAGAGGTATGATACAAAAAATAATAATAAATTCTAATACAGAGATGTTATACAAAACCTGTTAACATTTAGGTCAGAATCGAATGTATCAAACTAAGCCTCCTATATGTTAGATACATACACTGAAATCAAATTATCTAGAAAAAAAAAGTATTATAATGATCAAGTACCTTTTTAGTACATACCTTTACAAATAGAACAACTGGCTCAGATAATATGTTATCAACCTATATATGTTTGCTTTCCATTCAAGTGTTTATATAGAAAAATATAACATACCTTTTATATACAAAAAAGCATACCACAAAATAAAAGAAAATCATATATAAACCTCAATCTAGATATTGATTACGAGAGCTTCAATCAAGGGCCGGTCTAGTTTCTCAAGTGTATTTGTTTAGAGCTTGTGGCATATTAAGGAATTTTGACAAAAACATGTTTTATTTTCTATATCATCACTTAATGAGAATTTATTTCACGTAATCAACCTAATCAACAGATTTGGGTGTAAATTCAAAAAAATCATGGATGGAGTTTTAATCTAATAGGTGTAATCAAATTTGGGTGTAAAATGAAATGCCCCAAAAAAAAAAAACCTTAATAGGGTATTAGGAGGACTCCCTTAGAGTATTGTTTGGCTCCAATTTTTTCTTGAGCTGGGTCCATGATCTCTTTTCTCTTTTTAGGCGTGCAAGCACTGTTTGGGTGCGGCCGCCAGTGTCCCTTGACCTCGACTTCTATCAAGCGATTGTAGAGGCGAGGAGAGCACCAACCTCGTAAGTAGGTGGGATTCTTTATGCCTCGTAGGACTTTTGTTGAGCTTCTTGAAAATCACAATCGATACTTCGATGTTGTAGATCGAGCGAGGCGAGAACCACTCTGGAAGTAGAGAGAACTTGCTAAAGCGTGACTTTAAGCTTAGGTAGCTGCTAGGCGTTACCCCTTGCTTGGCTGGATTACCGCTGTGGTCAGCTGCACTACCGAAATTGGCTCGAGGAGACTAGGACCAAGCACGTTATGAGGAGGGTTTGGTGGCACTTTGAAAGTCGGCTTCACGAGAAGACTGGGACTAGGAGTGTGATCACCTATAAGAGAGAAAGAGAAGGGAAAGGAGTTGCTCTTAGAGAGGTTTGCTCTAGAGAGAACTTAGATCATCTTAGAGATGTTTTTGATGTATGAATGAGTTTTGTTTGAATTGGTCAATTTGTTCTATGTTGTAGCCTCTATTTATAGGCTACCAAGCAACACCTATTTGGCCTTAAACAACCTCATAATGGGTTAGGGATTTTAGCACTTAAACATTAATGGAATGTTAGGTTTGAATACTTAAACACTTAATGGAATTTGTTAGGTTTAAGTCATTTTCTGCTCCCTTATCCCTCAATTTTTATCTCCACTAAGATCTCAGATTCAACCTTCGATTTCTTCATATGAAATGATCCACCATGAATGTAGATTATTGTGGTAAAATTTCAGAATTTATTTTCATGTGGTTGGGCCGGAAATGCTGCTGGACCTCTTACAGGTCCAGTTTCCAAGTTTTGCTTCTGCAGAAAATTGGACTGTTTGTTTTGAAGGTTTTCCACCCTCGACGAAGCTTTGGCACTCTTCATAAGAAATGATCAATGGGATGTCTAGGAATTAATCTGGAAAGTTTCAACTCATTTGGAGTTCGGATGGTTAGTCCGCCATCCCTCATTTCTTGTCTAGCTTCGCTTTCTCCTAGCGGCGTAGGAAAATGTGCTAAAGTTGATTTTTTCATTTCCATGTTTGGTAGGCCTTATTTAGCCTCTTAATAATATATTTTTGAACTTATCGAAAATATATATGTGAGCCACTGATATTGGCTCAATTTCTCCAAGACACGCTTTGTCAAAACAAAAATGCTCATTTTGGGTCCAAAAAGTATTTTGGATAAGAGGGAATTAAAAAACTTAATGGAGTAAGTGGGAAAAAAAAATCTCTAGAAATGGGATGTAAATGGACAAAAAGCTAGCCCCTTTTTTAAAATGAAGATTAAATAATTTAAATGTATTTATAAATTAACATAAAAATAAACTTAAAATAAATGTTTTAAATTATAGAGAACCTCATCTAAACTCCTCTATATTTAGAGCGAAATACCTAAAAGATTATAATAGAGAGCTACTTTTAGAGTCTTAAGGCATCTCCAACAGTAATAGCTAAATTCAATTTTGAGCTATATATATAAAGTATTTTTAAATGAAAAACTCAACTCCAATGCAGACTAGCTATTGTTAAGTTAAATTTAACTTTAGCTAAAATGGCTATCTATATTTAATATTTTAGCTAGACAATCAAGAATAGCTAAAAGCAAAAGTTATATTTCTCTCTCCTCTTTGTCCACATGTCAATTTACATTTCGATAAAATATAGTATATGACTTACAAATAGCTACTATGCGAAAGCAAATATTGTTAAATCAATGCCTAAATTTAACTAATAAGTATCTTCTCTGTTGGGAGATGCTCTTTAGGCATCTCCAACAGACTACTTATTTCAAAATAAATATAATATTTAGCTAATTTTAGGCTAAAATTCTACTCCAAATAGGGACACCTAAACAAAAGTTAAATTTAACTTTTGCTAAATTCTCTAGTTATATGCTGGTGCAGCACCACTCTTTTAGAAAAAACATGACCTAGCAGCCTCGCTAGGGTTTCTCGCTGATGTCCCATCTTCGACAAAATTTCCAAAACCTATGGGTTTCGCCATCATTGGTCTGATCCTAATTTTGTGAGAGTCGCGCTTTGGTGATGGTTGTGGTGTGCTGCTTTCTGGGTTGGGGATCCCTGCTTTGTTGTGGGGAAGAGTGGGTTTCATCGCAACTTCTCGTGGTGGTTGGTGGACACCGGATCCGGTGTGGTCTATTCCGGATCGGAGCTTCAATGAGTTGGATTTGGTTCTTGGCGCCGCTGGAGAATGGTAGAACATTGGTCAAGTTTGGGTGTCGACTGGGATCCAATTATGCCGGAGTGGAAGCCCCGAATGCGTGGCGGCAAGTAAGGGCTTTTGGAGGGCCCTGATGATGCGGCTGCGCTTGTTGGCGGCGCTTAGGGACCAAGCGCTTGCTCGAGGATCCGCAAACCTCGGGATTTGGGTTCTCTTCCCACCCCGGTGATAGTAGGGTGGAGCACGGGTTCGGGGCTTTCTTGGGCTAGGACGGAGGCAATTGGCCTTGGTTTTGTGCGTGCAGAATCTTTGAGGGTGAGGACGCATGGTGGCTTCTTTGGCTGATGACAATGACAACATCCGGCACCGTGAAGTGGAGATGGAAGTGCGGTGGTGGTGGTGGGTAAGGTGCGGCATGGCATGACTGCCTCTCTCCCTACTCCGGGCCAAAAATTTTGATGGATTGGACCTCTTAGGCCTTGATCTCGGGTTTGTGGGCCTTATCTTTGGTTTCCCATTGGACTAGGCTTTTACAAGGCTTAGAATACCCCTTTATCGGGGAGTTGGATGGATCGGGGCCTCTATGGCCCAGAGTAATCGCTTTAAATTTTTGTTAGGTCGCAAAGGCCGCTGGCTCTCGAGGATCATTTTACTTTCTTAGCTTCTCGTAGTCTCTAGGCCTTTGTTTGGAATAATGGTGCGCGTGGATTTCCTAAAAGGTGGGTGTACTACTAGGGGTTTCCTAGGTCTTATTCTTGTTTCATAATAGGTATTAGGGTTTGTTGACACCCAAAAATTCCACAAATCAATTTTATGAGCTGACACATGAAGGGATCTAGGTCATTAAACCCGCCAATCCTTCAAGTGGGCCTTCAAACAAGCATATTGCAGTCAAAAGAAATGCTCTAGTTAACTATAAATAATGCAAGCCCAAATGATCAAGCAATTAACATGTATCTTCAAGAATTCGTCACCTAAATTACCATGCAATACACGTAGACCCAAACTACGCTTATACACTCTGGGGCTTATACAAAGGGATGTGGTGTGGAAGGTAACGGATCATGTGAGGCCTATCATTAAGATAAAGTTCAAGTCAATAATTTTGGACTTGGGAACCAAAAATTCATGCTTGTGGACCAAATTTTAATATGGGCTAGTGAGGAAGGATGCAAAGCGGTGCCCAAGCAAAACCTAAAGCCCACTAGAGTCATTTCACCCAAAGTCCATTAGATTAGCCTCTAGCCCAAAGCCCATTGGAGTCATCTTCTTCCCCTAACCGTAGAAAACATCGTTCTATCAAAAGCTGCATTCTTTGGGATTGTTGTCCCACCATTTCTCGTAAGAGCCCGTAATCTATGGAGAAGCCACCCAATTCATATCCTCACAATCTCGCTTCAACTTCCAAGAACCCTTAAACTCGGGTGATCCACGATTTACAATAGCGTAGAAATTAGGGAATTAGAATCCCAAAGAACACAAAGAAGACAAATTCTCGCTGAATGACCACCGTCCCTAAACCTATGCCACCGCCCTTTAGTCTCATAGCCTTTGAACAAATTTCCATAGCCCCTTTCACTAATTTAGTTTCAAGCTTGGAAGCATATGAACCATTTTCCCCAAAATTGAGAATGCTTTCTCGTAACCCTTGATCCTTGGCAATCGATCTTCTCCTCCTACCTTTGCTATAAAGGCTAGTTTGCTTCTGTTGGAAACCAAGCCGTAACGACCCGTAAACTTCAATCAAGAGATCAAACTTCATCTCTAAAACCTTGCCATCAATACCCAAATAGCCTTATCCCATAAGTCCATAACCCAAAACCATGCCATCGCTGGAATTTCCTCCTCACTAAACTCACATGTGCATCTAGCTCCCACACCATATCCATTTATAAGCTCTATTTTCTCAAATCAATTCCAATCGCTGCTGTTACCATCTAGTTAGTCACAACAAAATCGCTCCTAGGTCACACCTTCGATCGATTTTGGGCCTGGTCTTCGCTTCTATCAAGAGGGCTATTGTTGCTGGAAATCCAAAACACAAACAAAGCGGTGCCCTCACATTTTGGCTTAATTTCATGGGGACTAGGGTGTGAGTCTAGCTGGTGGCTCCTCTTTGACTGCAACTTATCTCAAGCTACAATATTTTAACGGCAATGGATCCTAATCTATCCCTCAAGCTCTGTTCATGGGATCGGGAACCATCAGCTGAAATAATTTTGCAAACACATACCTCCAGTCATTGCAAACATCAATGCACTACACATTCTAACCTAATTCTTTGCAAATCACCCTTGTCAAGCTTGTTTACAGAACTCCTTCAATAAACCTTACATGCAAACATGGAAAATATTAGTCTTTGTTTGCTAACACCCACAATATTTCTTACATTCTAGAAATCATTTACCTCATACAGCCTTTGTCATCACTTTGCAAACACATTTGCTTTTCAAAGGCATAAGTCAGCTCAAGATACTCATTCTTAAGCCATCCTCCCTATTTGAAAGTAATTGGAAACCTAAAATAAAAGAGCATATATTCAAGCATCATGCAAACTTGGGGCATTGCTTAATGAACTTCAAAACATGCAATGATTTCACCAAGGCTTCCTCAAATTCCAGCAAAGAATGCTCTATGCTTCCAGAAAAAAAAAATATATCATGCTCTTACTCCATGGGATCATAATTCTATTCAAAACATCCATGCTTTTGCTGTCACAACTCTACCGTGCATACCAACCAAAAACAGCAACAAAGTTCAAAGTGATGCAAACAAGCTTAGTAAGAAAAGACTTTTTTGTTCTTCACTTTTAAAACCTATATTCAATTTCATGGTCTCTTACCCTCTGTGAACCTCCTCGATTTACACTAGATTAGGATATCAATAAACGCATGTTTTATTTTTTCTCCTCAAAAGCCAAAATCTAGCTATTGAAAAAATTGAAGAAGTCACATTTTTCCTCTTCCTCTCATAGTCCTGTACTACCTCTTTCCTAAAAATATGCATCTTTTTATCTCTAATCATGTCCTTACAAGGTTGAACCTTTTACACGAGGACTAGGCTATGATTCCGGCGGCTAGCTTCTCCATTGCTGCAACATATACTATGCTAATATCTGTTCTTGATCTTTACAATCACTTTGGGACCAGTTTATTAACGCCCCTGCAAGCATTACAACTATCAACACTACATTACAATCTTACTGTTGTTTTGCCACTTTCCAAGCATCTTAAACCTATTTGAACATACCATTTCACTCGAACCTTACCAAGCAGCATAAAAAAGATAAACTCTTCATTAGTTATGCTTATACTGTGCAATCTTGATATTCTAGATATCTTATACCTATTTCAATTTATATGTCAAAATAATAGAAATGTGAAACTACAATTTTAGAGAGAAATACTCTCACAAAAGCAACATGCGTGTGTCTTCTTATCTAGAACCCAAGCATTTCCACAAAGAAGGGCCATAAGCAAGGAGCCTCACACTTTTCAAGTGATGTTCATTCTGTGAGGAAAACATGCGAGCAAAGTCAAATCGTTTACTTTAATCAAGCTCTACTGCACTTGGGGGTGATGATTTGGTTTATGTTAATTACTTTTAACAACAGCTCATCTACCCCAAACTTTTTGATCCTCATATTCATGCATCAAGCTGATCCCATCCTGGAAAAGGAAAAAAAATTCAAATCAAGCAAAATCACTGCCTTTACATACCATAACCAGCACCAAATTATATGATGTAAAGTCCAGATCTTGACAACACCTCAAGCAAATCCACTCTCCACAATCAGTCATATATACCACATCATTTCAATCTATTGCATAACTCAAGCTTATTGATTTGGACTAGAATCAAATATATCAAGCATATGCACTCTTATGAGCAGGGCTTTTACCATATCTATTGTATCACTCGTAAGTACTCTTCCAGATTCATACACCAAAGCCAACCATCAACCAACAACTTTGAAGAAAAGAAGAACTTTTAGATTACCTTGGCAGATCTCAAGCATATTCACGCCAAAGCACAAACACATGCAAAATTTATGATCCTAAATTGAAGCAATTAGTCAAGCATAGAGATTGAAGTGAAAAGAAACTATGCCTCTATGAAGACAATTCTTCCTTTATTCGGTCATGTGAAGAGCTTGACCCCTTTCACCTAAACGCTGCATGTGATCGGAGGAATTATGAAGAATGGATACATATGCCTACCGGAGAAACTAAAGTATACAAAGTGGTTCTTTTCTTTTTGGCGCCACATCTAGAAAGAAGCCAAGCTTATGTTGTTGTGATGCTAAGAGTTATATTTGGTCATAGGACCTACTCCATGGACTATTGTTTTGAAAAAAAAAAAGAGCAAGCAAAGGAAGTTTTCTAGCATCACGCTAGCATTCACGCTTTGTATTTCATACTACCTCATGCCAAAAAAAAGGGGCTGATCTAATCCCATATGGATAGAAGCCAAATCAAAAGATATCCCTTTATGAAAGCTCATTACAAGCATAGTTATCACAAGCTCAATCAAAATAAATGCAAGCCAAGCAATGGAGATTTATTTCACAACATAAAAAGCCTAAACCACCACAATAAAGCAATCTAGGACAAGCAAATTACAAAAGTTATTGGGAAACATACAAGCCACCTTTGATATAAGTATCGCATAACAAGTACTACAAAGCTTAAGAACAAATAGTTATATGACCAAGCAATTCCACCAAGAAAAGAAAGAAAGAAAAGCGAGGCTAGACTAATTGAGCAAAGCGGACTACTCATCTCACGCTAAGAATCATGCATAAGTTCAAGCAATATAAAAGCGTAATAAATGTTGATAAAGATGGGAGCTCACAAGCAAAATAGGGCTAAACATCATGCTACTCAAGCAATGCGCCAAGCAATTTAAGCACTCCAAACTGCTTAAGTGCCTTAACAACTTAAAGAGAAAAGAAAAAATTCACTGCGGAACCAAGCCAAGACTACATGTCTACATACATTGCCTATTCATGATCAAGTTGCTGGTGAATCATGCAAGTTACCACTCACCACCATGCTAAAATGAGCTCAGAGAAAACAAGGCATTATACTCAAGTGATTCAAATGTTCCAAGCTATTTTATTGTCTTAACAACATGCAAAAGAAAAATGAGAGGAGATCCATTGTGTTGCCGCTAATAACAAAGCATTCAATGATTAAGGAATTGCAACATGCTTGATAAGATGCTATAAAAATCCATGAAGCATTTTCATATGCGAATAAATCCCACGAATACCAAGCCTTAAGCTCTGCCATCAACAAGTAGACCCATTTTATTGCTGGGTATAAAGTCAACGCTCAAATACATCCATGAGGAAATCAAGCTTTAGCATGCTAATCCTATTTAACTACAGAAGAAAATCAATCAAATTCAGAGAAATTGAGCAAGCAAAGTATTATTCAATCAACAAGCACTTATTCAAGATTCAAGCCTCCATACGCTTATTAATTTCAGACAATCAAGTATACCTATTATCAAAACCGGACACACGCACCATCTCCCCTTCAAAGATCCAAATCCACATCCTTTATTAAATTCTATCCATTATCAAAATTAAACATCTAGTGCCCTCCCCCTTCATTTAATCATTTTTGTTTAGATGAAGAAAATAAACACTTATAGCCATTTTTCATTACTCATTGTCTTTATTCCCTCTAAGCCAAAATAGCTCATCATCATAATCAACGAAAAATACACACAAGTCATTAAAGCTTGTACTAAAGCAAATCCAATAGAGGTTCATATAGTAGCCGTGGATTCCTATTAAATCCTAATTCAACAATTCCAAGCCATGGCAAACCAAATGCGGTTAGTCGACAAGTAATCAATAGACATGAGAATATAGCTGGAACATGCTAGCTCTATATCAAATTAGACCTAAGCTTGAATCTCTATTACGTGAACTCAAGCAAGAATCCACGACCTGGTGAGCAAACATGACAACCTTTTTGCATATCTATGGTACCGTGTCACCGCTGTTACATGCAAAATATTGGTTTTGCTGGGAGTAAGAGTAAGGTATAATCAGGGGCTTGCTGAAAGATGATTCATGATGAAAAGCAAAGCATATGCTCATAGTATATTGATTCATTTGGAAAATACTTAATCAGAACTTAAGGCTTCCAAGCACACTCTTCGGCCAATCAGTTCTAATCATTATATATTAAGTCAGCTTTCACAATCACCGCTGTATGATCCATCATTACCACAACATGCTAAGTAATCCTTTGCAAAGCACCGCCAAGCTACAAAATATCACTTTTCTACACATTCAAGGCATCATGACCTTGGGAAAAAAAATGATTCAAAGTTCTTATGATTTTCGAATTATCAAAAATTCATTTACACAATGCCTAGCTCATGCTCATGCTACTCATACATTATGCCAAGCACATGCTCATGCTCATGCCACTCCTACATCATCCCAAGCACATGCTCATGCCAAGCTCCGCCTCAAGCCAAGTGGATCCACGACCAAGAATAACAAGCCAATACTTAAACAAGCTTACGCCAAGCAAAAAAAAATAAATATTCTCAAGCATATGAGCATACAAACACCAATCATGCCAAGCTTTTCTCTAAGGCCGTGCATCCATTAAAGAAACTTGAGGAAGTCATAAGCTCATACCATCAAAGCACATGCCCAAGCATAATGGTCACTAATTGAATCAATTCAAACCAAAACAAGCAAGCTGAAATCATACAAGCTCATTCTCTTACCAAGCCAAATCCCTTACAAGACAAACAAATTAATCAAAACATATATACCGAGAGTCAAGCAAGAAAATGTGAAAAACTAGATTGCCAAACGCTGTTTGTAAAAGCAACATGAACCACCGCCATGACATATAATTCAAATCAATAGTCTTTCCTAAACCATTTTGTGATAATCTTATTTCATTAAACCAACATGCTAACCTAGTTTTAAGCTTATCCATACCAATTTTTCAAAACAACCTCTTGTTGTTGTGACAACCTCGATCATGCTAGCTAGACCAAATCTTGATTCTTCTTATAATGACTAGACCAAATTTCAATTACCAAAAGCACCTTCCTATCAAGAAACAAATACTTTTGGCCCTTTGAACAAAACCAACATGCCAAGCTAATAACTAGGAACATCTCATGCATATGCCAAGCGGATCACAACCACGCAGAACCATGCTATGCATACAAACTTCTCTCTTTTCAAACTCGTGCATCCACCAATCAATCATGTGAGAGCCGCAAAACAACCGATCTTATTCTTTTCAATGTCGCAAGATGCTCTCCCTTTGGTAATTAAAAATATCATGCAGCTGCTAGCTCAAGCCATCAAAAACTCGTGACTCTAGAACATGCCTAAGCATGATCATCATAAGGCCAATCAAAACGAAAGCCAAGCCAAGCAAAGATATTTTTTGTTTTACAACATCAAATCTTAATCGAGCAAGACTAAGCCACTCAAAAGGAAGCAAATCCAAGCAAAACAAATTACTGATATAAGTGTTAGAAACATGTTCAAGCCAAGCTAAGAAACCAAAAAATTACATGCACCAAGCCAACCAATGGCATGTTGTATGATGCTTCATCACGCATTCCAAAGCGGGAAAGTAAAATAATGTATTTCATAATCACAAAGAATCAAAAAGAAGCCTCAACAAAACATGTCATGCAAAGTCATGTTATATCGTGAATCGGGCTTCAATCAAGGCATGCAATCAAAATAAGTCAGCAAAGCAATAAACATAACATAGTCAGTGTATACAAATGCACAATTGCTCCTCTGAAATAATCAAAATGCAACAAAGCCATTGCCAAGCCATACAAAAAAAACTCACAAAGCAAGCCAAAGCAAAAAGCATGATACGTACCAAGCCAAAAATGTAAACATAGCCAAACCCGTGGATATGACAAGCTACAATATTTATGACTAAATCATTTAAGGCTCGAGCCAACTCGCCTTTGCAATACTAGCAAAATATCAAGCAATGGCACCAATCATCAAGCATTCATACTCACTCATAGCAAAATTGTGAAACATCAATGCCGGAAGCTATGAATATAATCATGAACAAATATCTTCCGTGACCGACATCTAGGCTACCACTCTATGGAACAAGAGCGATTCTTGGAACACATAAGCTCAAAAATTGGTCTTTTAGTGTAATGATGGCAAGCAATCAAAATGCAATATCCGTAGTCGATACTGATCAAACCAATTGTTATCATTATTGAGCAAATTCAAATTCCAAAGAAAGCAAACATAAGGAGTTTATCACCAATATTGGACACCGTAAGAAGAAGAGGCCAATTGACGCTTCAATTGCATTCAAGAATACAAGAATCAAAAAGGCAAGCATATCTCACGAGAAGATATTGGTATTGATGCTCACCTGGATATCATGATGAACCACGACGGCTGATTTAGTCCAATATGCTAATTCCCAGCCTAATCAAAGCAACGGCATTTAGATAGCAAACGCAGTAAATAAGAATCCGCTTTTGGTGAATAATGTATCTAACCCATGCTTCAATTCTAGGGAGTAGAAATCTGATGGTGGAAAGAGGGATTTTCTTCATGAGTGAGACCAATCAAAGACGAAAACTTACGATTCATTACCCATCTAATAACTAGAAGCCTAGCCAAGCAAAGAAAAGCAAGATGTTTATGGAGCGTTGGATTCACAAAGAATGAACGTCTTGAGAGAGTATAAGCTATTCTTATATCCAATCGAGAAAGAGTACTATTATTGGCTTAAGGAGAAGGAGAAGCTAGTCAAGAAAATGTTGTCAACGCTTAAGAGAACGTACATTTCATGCAAAGCAATAATCAATATAGGCCTCGAAATCTAGTGTTGATTATTTGGGCCATTCCAAAGATTTTCATTGCCCATATAATCAAGGGGGCTAATGTTGACACCCAAAATTCCACAAATCAATTTTATGAGCTACACATGAAGGGATCTAGGTCATTAAACCCGCGCAATCTCGTTGGGCGGCATATTGCAGTCCAAAAGAAATGCTCTAGTTAACTATAAATAATGCAAGCCCAAATGATCAAGCAATTAACATGTATCTTCAAGAATTACCACGCCTAAATTACCATGCAATACACGTGAGACCCAAACTACGCTTATACACTTGGGGCTTATACAAAGGGATGTGGTGTGGAAGGTAGCGGATCATGTGTGAGGCCTATCATTAAGATAAAGTTCGCCAATAATTTTGGACTTGGGAACCAAAATTCATGCTTCGACGGACCAAATTCTTAATATGGGCTAGTGAGAAGGATGCAAAGCAGGCCCAGCAAAACCTAAAGCCCACTAGAGTCATTTTCACCCAAAGTCCATTAGATTAGCCTCTCTAGCCCAAAGCCCATTGGAGTCATCTTCTTCCCCAACTGAGAAAACATCGTTTCTATCAAAAAACCGCTGTTGGATTGTTGTTCCACCATTTCGGTAAGAGCCGTAATCTATGGAGAAGCCACCCAATTCATATCCTCACAATCCTGCTTCAACTTCCAAGAACCCTTAAACTCGCGGATCACGCATTTACAATAGCAGAAATTAGGGAATTAGAATCCCCAAAGAACACAAAGAGCACAAATTTCGGGAATGACCACCGCCCTAAACCTATGCCACCGCCCTTTAGTCTCATAGCCCTAACAAATTTCCATAGCCCCTTTCACTAATTTAGTTTCAAGCTTGGAAGCATATGAACCATTTTCCCCAAAATTGAGAATGCTTTCTCGAGAACCCGGTCCTTGGCATAGATCTTCTTCCTCCTACCTTTTGCTATAAAAGGCTAGTTCTTTGTCACTGGAAACCAAGCCGTAACGACCCAAGAAACTTCAATCAAGAGATCAAACTTCATCTCTAAAAACCTTGCCATCAATACCCAAAATAGCCTTATCCCATAAGTCCATAACCCAAAACCATGCCACTGCTGGAATTTCCTCCCTCACTAAACTCCACGGGCATCTAGCTCCCACACCATATCCATTTATAAGCTCTATTTTCTGAAATCAATTCCAATCACCGCTGTTATTTACCATCTAGCTAGTCACAACAAAATCGTTCCTAGGTCACACCTTCGATCGATTTTGGGCCTGGTCTTCAGCTTCATCAAGAGGGCTATTGTTGCTTTGGAAATCCAAAACACAAAGCAGTGCCCCTCACAGATTCCCTAAGGAACCATTCTTTCTCATGACCCTATAGGGGTGTTTCTGCTTTTGTACCGCTTGCTGAATATATATAATGGGCTGACCTCTTTTCATCAAAAATTCTCTAGCTATATTTAGCTAGGATGAGAGAAAATTTAACTTGGGATTTAGGTATTACGCTATAGCATAACTCAATAGCTAACTAGTTATATTTCACTTTTTAGCTACTTTTAGCTATGAATATAAGTATCACTGTTGGAGATGCTCTTAGAGTATCTTTAGCAGACTCTCTATTTTTGTTCCTTAGCTATTTTGGAGAGCATGTTTAACTTTTTATATATTTTAACAAATTTGGCAACTGCACTTCTAAGTGGCTCTCCATTATAATCTTTTAGCTATCTCGCTCCTAAATATAGAGAGCTTAGATGAGACTTTCTATAATTTATAACATTCCTTTTGTGTTATTTTATGTAAATTTTAAATACATTTAAACTATTTAACATTCCTTTAAAAAATAATATAAATTCAAAACTAGCTATAATAGAGAGCACCGATGCAGACGTATTTCTAAAGTGGCTAGCCAAAATGACTTTTTAGCTACTTTAACTACAATTTGACTAAAAAATAACTAGTATTGCTAAAATATATAAAGAGCTAAATATGCTCTCTAAAATAGCTAAGGAGCTAAAATAGAGAGTCTCATAAAGATGTTTTAAGAAAATAGAGAGATTAACCCGCGATTTGCATTGAGCATCATTTGCCATTAAAAGAAATTAAACAAGTACTTTTTATTGTGAAAGGCTAAACAAGTACTAATCTTAGCAAAAAAGGCAAACTGATGAGAGGGCCTCCGGAAACTTCCGGGCGACTCGAGCAGTAAAACCTAGGTTTCAAGGACGACGGCGGCAGGGCGCCATGTTCTCAGAACCGAGACGAGGCGGGTGGACGGCGTGGGCTTGAAGAGGCCGTGGCCTTTTACGAACGGCTATTTGGAACCTTGACCAAGCTTTTCCAAGGCTCGGTTGAGTCAAGACTTCGACCGAGGGTGGTTTTACGAATGTGGATGGCCGGATCGGGTCAGCCACGTCGTTGGTATCGACGCCGATGGATTTCGCGACTAGGATCCGCGTTGGTATGGCGCGCCGGACCGAGATTGGGCTCAAGTGGGGCTCGGGAGTTCGTGGCTTCGCTCGGGGATCGCGGCCGCGACTTCTTGGAGGCGTAAGAGGGCCTTGATGACCGAGCCGATCATTATCGAGATCGGGCGGCGGTGACGCCGTAAAGAAAGAAGACGGTCCGGAAAAAATGGAGGGAAGCCCTAGTCTTGACCTAGGGTTGACTCAGCTGGACTGGGCACTGCTTCACGGGGCAAAGGATCGGGCCTAGGCCAAGAAATGGGCCAAAGGCAGGACTGGGCTGAAGGCAAGGAGTGGGCCTCTCTGGGCTTAAATCAAAAAGACACCAATATGCTCTGGCACTTCAAGAAGAGCCTTCCAAGGAGCAACCCGATGCCGAGGTTGTTGGCTACCGAGGAGGCCGCAGATGGTGCTAGTTCCAACCCTACGGGAAGGGACTGCAGCTTTCTTAAGTCCCTCCAAGCTTCTAGACATTACGGACTCAAGCCTTTTGAAGTAGGGGTAATTTCTATAAGCTTTTCTAAGACGTTTCTAGTTGATATTTGTACTACAATTGCGCATCAAGTGATTAGACTAGATGAATATTTCTTCCTTGGAGAGCTTAGATTACTCTTGCTTAGATGAGCGTCCTTTAGATTTTAATGAGTTTAGAGTGGCTTAGATAGGCTATCCGGTTTGTCCCGGGTTTTCTTATGTAAGTTACATTTAGACTCGGCCCTGTTTCTTATGGCTTTGATATCTAATTAAATCAAATCCTTTCAAAAAAAAAAAGTACTAATCTTAGCAAGTATGCCGTAATTCAAGGTTAACTTGCATCAAATTCTCAAGTTATCACTATTCTCGAGATTGGAGTGCACTTCATGGTGCAGCCTCCTCCACAAGTTATCACTATTCTCTTGGATGATTTGTGTGAAGCTCCTTGTTTTAGGAGCATACCTTGTATCTAGTTTCTGTTTGTTTGTTTTTTTGCTGGGCTTTTGGCCCCATTTAATCCAAAAAAAATCTCAATTCGATCTCTCAATCTTTTCAAGTTTTACATCCTAAAAGTTTTTTTTTTTCTAAAAGAAGTTACTCAACAAAAATGTGGAAAGAGAAAGTTAAAACTTGTCATCACTTCTTCAAAACTAAGTTGAATAATACATGTATCTTTTTCACCGATGAGTGCATAAAGGCGGTCAGTTCTTTTCGACCCGATACACCAACTCACTTCCATATGGCCCTGCATCTATATACACAGTTGAGTTCTCATCCATCTCTTCTCCAACCAGCATTCTTGACAACTCTGTCACCACCTTCTTTTCAAGCCATCTCCTGATTGGTCTAGCACCATAGGCCTGAATAGATCAGTTGTTTAGCATCATGTCAAAGGGAAAAGATGTTGTCATGTAAAATTTCAAAAAGAATTGTGAAAAGATGCGCAAACAACTTTACTGACTCTTATAAAAATAAAAATAAATAAATTTTTTTAGGAGCATAAATAAAAAATTTTACTGACTACTTATCGTTAAATTCTCAAATTTTTCTTTAAATTAGTGAAAAAATACGGAAACATCTTCCTACACTGACAATTCATTGATAATAATTGTGAAAGCGCCGAACACCTTCGAAAGCAATGAAGACTTTATTAGCAAAATTTGTGAAAGCGCAAAAGATCTTTTAGCAAATGAAAAGTTGTCGGCAAAACTTGTGTAAGCAACAAAAATTCGTTGGCAAAATTTGTGAAACTGCAAACACCTTTTAAGTTATGAATAATTTTCGTAAGCAAAAACTTGTGAAAGCGCAAACACCTTCCAGTGATCTAACATTTTAAATCAACAACATTTGTGAAAGCGCATAAAGACCTTTTACTCTTTTAGTAATGAAGAGTCGACAGCAAAACTTACATAAGTTGATGAAAATTCATTGGCAAAACTTGTGAAAGTGCAAACAGATTTTAGCGACGAACAGTAAAAACTTGTAAAAGCACAAACACCTTTTACCAACATGATGTCATCGGCAGAACTTGTGTAAGAAACTAAATTTCTTGGCAAAATTTGTCAAAGCGCAAACACATCTTGGTGACGAACTTGTAGTCGCAAAGATCAATATTTCAACATGATTAATATATATATTTTTTTTAACTTTAAAAATGTGCTCAAACACCTTTTAGATAGCAGATTGAATAGAAGTAGATTAACCAATTGCAATTCAAGGAAAGCAGAACTAACCGGATCGTAACTCTTATCCATGATATAATTCAATGCTGCATCAGTCAATTCCAAAGCAACACCCCTCTCAGAAAGTCGGACAATAACATCCTTCATTTGCAACCTGGCCACCTTCTTTACTTGTTCATATGAAAGAGGATCAAATATGACAATCTCATCAAGCCGATTTAGAAACTCAGGACTAAAGTGACTTCCTCACCTATCCAATCACCAAAAGCGTACGTATTTAGAATACTTGTGTGTCAAACAAATGGAACTATAAATTTGAGAAGCTAAGGTGGATAATAAAACTACCTCTGGCATAACTCGATCACGAGCAACTTGCATTGAACACCCTCCCACTAAAACCAGACAGGAAATGTTTTGCACCAAGGTTAGAGGTCATAATAATCATAGTGTTCTTAAAGTCAACAACATGACCTTGTGCATCAGTTAACCTTCCATCGTCTAATACTTGTAGGAGAATGTTGAAAATGGAAATGTGTGCCTTTTCCACCTCATCAAATAATACAACACTATAGGGTCTCCGTCTCACGGCCTCTGTGAGTTGTCCACCTTCATCATGACCACAACACACCTATAAAGAAAAGAAGGAACCGGTTTTTATAAAGTTGAACTCGAGAAAAGTTGTGAATGTTTGAACACCACAAAATGTACTTACCCTGGAGGAGCACCAATCAAGCGCGAAAGAGAATTTTCCGAAAGGTACTCAGACATGTCTAGTCTCACACAATTAGATTTTCGTCATCAAAGAGTTGCTCAGCAAGAGCCTTTGCAAGCTCAGTTTTGCCGACACCAGTTGGACCCAAGAATAGGAATGAACCAGTTGGTTGTTCTGGCCTTCCTAGCCCAGCTCTTGACCTCAACACCGCCTCTGCAACAGCAGTAACTGCCTGTTCTTGACCAACTACTCTTTTATGTAGCCTCTCAGCAAGTCCAATTAGCCTCTCTTTCCCATTCTGGTCAAGCCTTGTAACAGGTATGCCAGTGGAACGGCCTCACAACCTCGGCAATGTGCTCTGGTGAAACAGCTGTCGTTAACATCAAGTTGTTATTGCTGTTCTCTTCAAGCTGTGCAACAGCAGTTTCCAATTCCTGAATAGCTCCATAACGCAAGTCAGCAACCTTGGCAAAGTCACCTCTTCTTTCAGCCTGTGCTAAAGCAAGTAACAGCTTTTCGCGCTTCTGCTTAAAACCGTTGAGTTTCATCAACCTTTTCCTTTTCTCTTCGATATTTGATCATCAAAGGCTGCAGTTTGTCTCTCAAGTCATCGAGCTCTTTTCTCACCTGAAAATATGGAAGTTACAGAAACAACAAAGAACAGCCACAATTAGTGGAAACACAATCAGTAAAAAGAGTAGAATTAGAAAAATATTCTCCAATATTACAATATTGGAGATGGAATTAATACTTACTTCAACAAGACGAGCTTTGCTACTTTTGTCCTTCTCTTTCTCAAGTGCATGAACCTCAACTTTCAGCTGCATTTATCTTTCTTTCAATGTTGTCAATTTCTTCAGGCCGACTATCAAGCCGGACTCTCACATTTGCACAAGCTTCATCAACTAGATCAATTGCCTTGTCAGGAGACGTCTCCTATAAAAACCGAAGAGTAAAATTTACTACTACGAATTCAATCCCTACTAACTCATCCAATGTACCAATATTTTACAGCAATTTTTATACAGGAACACACATATATACTACACTATATCAATATCAGTCATCTGTAACTTATTACCCGTGATATATCGGCTTGAAAGTTCTGCGGCAACAACCAGGGCTCGGTCCAAAATTTTTACACCATGATGACTTTCATATCTCTCTTTTCAGCCCTCGAAGGATACTAACTGTGTCCTCAACACTAGGTTCGGCCCCAATAATCTTTTGGAACCTTCTCTCAAATGCAGCATCCTTTTCTACATATTTCCTGTACTCCTCCAGAGTCGTTGCACCAATGCACCGCAGCTGACCTCTAGCAAGCATTGGCTTAAAGAGGTTGGCTGCATCCATATTAGACCCCTCAACTCTACCAGCACCAAGAACAAGGTGAATCTCATCAATGAATAGAATCACCTTCCCTTCAGCCGCTTCCACTTCATTCAAAACAGCCTTCAACCTCCCCTCAAATTGTCCTCTATACGTCGCCCCGCCCAGCAAAGCACCCATATCCAATTCTACGATCCTCACGTTGGCAAGACTGCTAGGGACATCACCTCTTATTATCCTCTGAGCCAAGCCTTCAACTACAGCAGTTTTTCCAACTCCTGGTTCTCCAACCAGCATTGGATTGTTCTTCGTTCTCCTTGAGAGATTCTGGAATAACCTGCCTTATCTCCTGGTCTCTGCCAATAACCGGGTCAAACTTCGCTGCTTGTTCAATAAGGTCTCTTCCATAAGTCTTCAATGCATTGATAGTCATCTCCTGGAAGGCATTCTCCATTTCTCTCCTTTCTTCCACAAAAGCTTTGCAACAAAGTAAAGAAATTGCTTGGCTGAAAATGCTATCAGGGTCAAAAAATCAGCTACTACATCTTGCTAGTGATCACTAGTGACGCGAATTGCAAGAGACTCATTGGTCTTGAGGTATACTAGTTTTCATGTTTTAATATATTTCCTGTACCTCTTAATACACTAGAAATGTAACTGAAAATGCATCAATAAGTACAGCCGGAATCCAAAGTTTCTGATAAAGCATAAAAACTACACATACTAATTAACCACTCTGTAAATTTTCACCAAAAAAAAAAGAAGGCTATTTCTACAAGCAAAATCCATCAAATTTGAAAACACATCCACAATGCATTCCGACGCTTCACCAAGAAACCTTCACTTCAACCAAATGAAAATAGAGACCTAAGTAATACATTTCATATCAACTAAATTAAAATAATAACATATAAAACTAACATGGAATCAAATTTTCATTATACTCAGAATTAAACAACTTTTCTTAAATTCTTTTTTGAGATAGAGTTCAAGAAAGAAAGAAAAACTAACACTTTCCTACGCAATATAGATTTAACATAAGAAAAAAGGGCCAAAAATATAATGGACTCATAGCCTTGAAGGTCTGAAACTGTAAGGAGAGAGATTTCTTTACCTTTTCAGGGAGCTGAAGCTACAGCCTGAAATTTTCTTTTAGTGGGCATATACAATTGTGTTTGGCCAGTTCGGTCTTGGGTCCCTGTGCTTTCTTCCTTTAGGTTCTATGTGATACAGTCAGGTTGATCCTGATTCTTGATGAAAGAAGAGGAGAGACTTGTTTATTTTGATCGAGGAGCAGGAGACTTTTGTGGTGAAAAGAATGGTAGACTTTTAAGTTTTGAATGGCTGACTTGTTACAAATAAATTTTTTTGTTACAAAAATGCCCTAGTGCCTGCTAACAACTTGTTAGTTGTTACAATTATTTAAGCTAGTGGTTCTAGTCCAAATGCCAGTGAGATTATGAAATATATTCAATGGCTTTTTGGATCTGACTTAAAATTTGAACATTTTATAAAGAGGAAACAGTCTTAGAGGATCTGCACAAATTAGAAAAATGTCCACTTGTCCCAGTGGTTTGCAGCTTAATGATACAAATAATTCATTTTTTTGGTCTAGCCTCTTATAGAATGATCCCTGGCAAACAATCATCCTGACTGAGAATGTTTCCGGCGAATAATTTGTAGGTAAATTTTTTTTTTGAGCTCATTTGTCAAATACCTAGAGAGATCTAAGCGGCTAAGTGATTGATTTTCAACTATTAAAGAAGCCAACAAAAGAGTGCTGACTGCCTCCCTCCATCAAATCGCTCATTCATCACCAAACAAAACAAAAGCCACATTACCTCATGGATTCACCAATTTATAAACAATATCATAACTAATATATATATAAGAAATATAATTGAAGCTTCAGTAATACGTAAGGGAACTAATATTTCCTGGCTCTTATGAGTCAAAGTAGAGTATCATTTCATTGTCCAACATATGCTTAAAAGGAAAGTAAGTTCATTAACACTTGCATACAACATTAAAAAGTATGGCCAAACCCTTAAAACATATCAAAAAAAAAAACTTTATTACCAAATACCAATACATTTCTGGTACGGCAGAACTTCATGCCCTTTATTCCTTCACTGTTTCTTACTGATGATAGTAATCCCTTTCTTCTGGCCGGTAGACGTATCCTGAGCAGAGACACTTAGAATGCCATTTGCATCCATATCAAAGCAAACATCGAAACTTATATGTCCAGCAGGAGCTGGAGGAATGCCCTCAAGAACAAATTTACCCAAAAGTTATTATTTAACGTTGTTGAGCTCTCACCCTCGTAAATTCCAAATACGGCTTCAACTTGGTTGTTATAACGTAGTCCACAAAGTGATGTTCACTTTTATGGGAACTCTGGTGTTTCTTGGAATCACAACCTGCATACAATGTTCATCACCTGTACTCGGCACGCTAATCTCAACCCCAAGTGATAGAGGGATGACATCCAAGAGGGGTGAAATCTTGAAGCTTCTCAATCTCATATCCACTTCAACACCGCTGCTTGAACAGCAGCGCCATAGGCTATAGCCTCATCAGGATTAATGCCCTTGCACAGCTCCTTCCCCTTGAACACATTCTCTAACAGTTGCTGCACCTTGGGAATTCTAGAAGAGCCACCAGCAAGAACAACATCATCAACACTGTCTACATCCATGTTTGCATCCCTCAAACACTTCTCCACGGGCTCCATACACTTGTTGAAGAAATCGAGGTTCAGTTGTTCAAATTTGGCACCCGTAATGGTCACATAGAAATCATTGTCTTTATCCAAGCAATCAATTTCTATCTCAGTTGTAGCCGAAAATGAAAGCCTCCTCTTTTGCCTTCTCACATTCATTTCTTAACCTCCTAAGAGCTCTAGAGTTTCCAGTAAGGTCTGCATTTGTCTTCCTCTTGAATTGCTCAACACAGTAATTCACCAATCTATTATCAAAGTCTTCACCTCCCAGATGAGTCTCTCCAGCAGTGGCTTTCACTTCAAAAAAACACCATCACCTATTGTAAGTAATGACACGCTCTAAAGTACCTCCACCTAAATCAAATATCATCACATTTCTCTTGCCATGCCAACTGGCCTTCTTGTCAATGCCATATGCAATGGCTGCAGCAGTTGGTTCGTTAATCATACGCATCACATTTAGGCCAGCAGTGGCACCTGCATCTTTTGTAGCCTGGCGTTGAGAGTTGTTGAAGTAAGCAGGGACAGTGATGACTGCATTTGTCACAGATTGAGCCAAGGTACGCCTCAGCAATCTTCCGCATCTTTGTGAGAACCATGGACGAGATTTCTTCAGCAGTAAATTGCTTTTCCTGTTCCTGGTAGGTAACCACAATCATGGGCTTATCATCAGGACCTTCAATGACCTTGAATGGCCAAAGTTTCACATCACCTTGAATAGAATTGTCACTGAATGTCCTACCAATTAACCTTTTTGCATCTGCAATATGACGTCAAGTTTATAACTTTGGATTATTTCTATCTCTAATTAAAGAAATTAAATTATAAATATGTATACATCTATTTCTAGTGAACTATATATGTCAGGTATATATTAACCAAAATATGATTAGCTAAATTTCCCAATCTTCTCTGCTTGTTAGGATGAACCAAAATGTAAATATATATATATATATATATATATATATATATATATATATATATATATATATATAACTGGTTGAACATTTACAGAAACAATTGAAACAAATTGCATGCGTGTGTGTGTGTGTATGTGGTGTGGGAAGTTAATCTCACCAAAGATTGAGTTGGTGGGGTTTCTCAGGATTTGGTTAAATGCTGCATCCCCTACTAAGCTCTCAGTATCAGTGAATGCAAACATAAGATGGGGTAGTCCTGTTTCCTGATCATTCACTATGATTTCTACATGACCCTGTTCATGCTCCCACACTGCTACACATGAATATGTAGTCCCCAGATCAATTCCAATTGCACGGCCTGCTGCTCCTGCCATTCTCAGCTCAAGGACTTGGGATGAAGAAAAAAATTGTATGAAGAAGAAATAAATTATGAAACGGTTGAAATGAAATCAGGACATAATAAGTGAAAGAAAAGAAATTGCCTGCATACCAACTCAAGTACTGAAAAGTCTAAGTCAATAATTAGAACTCGTCCATATAAATTGGTCAACTTGTAGGGAAGAACCATTTTTTATTCATTTCTTTCTTTCTAAGAATTAAGGAAAACTCTCACGCAACTTCATTTTACAGTTTCTTCAGATGATTTCCCTACTTATAAAATGCCCAATCAGACATGAACCACCAACTTCTGGAATGAACATGCAACTAGAGACTTTTGCTGGTTAAGTGTGTAGCAGTTGAAAATGATTACTACACAAACCCTACTCTGGCAACCTGATCAACCGTTGACTAGCTTGAGCAACTATATTATTCTGGAAAGCCAACTACAAGGACACTACCCAAAATACACATTGTTTATGAGTATGTGATGTTTATAAAAAGTTAGTAGAGGCACATAAACAGATCCATACAAGTATGATGCCTTAAGTTCATTATTAGCTTAAAGTATAAGATGCTCCAAGAAATTTTGAATAGCTGACTCGACACATTATTTAAGATAATTCTTTTTAGTTCATATGAACTTGGAGCATCATATTATCCAAAAACAATAATAAATATATATAATAACACAAAGCGCATCTCCAAGAGTTTACTAGTATAATACTCAGATGATATCGGAACATGATATGCAATTACAGAAGTAATACTGTGAGAAGATATGTGTAGGCTTGTAGCTAGACATTAATTTCCCTGCAAGAATTGAAATGATGTCGTATAACACATAACAGAACTACAGAAGAGCGCTGGTTGCCCCCCTCCATCGAGTCTCATTCATCACCAAACAAAAACAAAACAGGCATGCCTTCACAGATTCACCATTGATAGCAGTAACAGAACCATGGCAGTATAAGAATCTTCAGTAGCACTTTCTCTCTTTTTCTTTTTCTTTTTCTTTTAAATCAAAAGGAGGTCGACTGTATTAAAATTAAATAAAAGTACAACAGAAAGATGCAGAAATACATCAACAAATAAAAATGCCAAAAGCAAGACTAGATGCAAAGAAGCATCGGAAAAAGAAGTCTAACAAGAACACAAAAAGATGTAAAATTACATCCATTGGCAGAGTAATACTTAAATGAATTCTTCATATTTCTTTTCGGACTCCTTTTTTCCAATCAAAGTAGGATTTTATTAATGTCCAACATCAATATTCAAGTAATCTCCAGATAATCTCATTGAGAATGTAGAATGAGACCAACAAAACTACTACACTCACACAATAACATAACAAGAGTGTTTGAGCCGAGCAACAGGAGGAATATTATTAATCACAATCTCTTTCACACACTCCGGAAAGTACAAGAGCAGCACATCCATATATAATACATGTGCAGCAACAGCAAGAATTAAAACAAAAGCTGCTCTAAAAAAAGTGGCTCTGAGCCAAAGAGACAGCATATTCCACGCCAAAGAGACAGTAACATAGAGTACTCCACCTAGAGCACTCCGGACAACACTACCACACTAGCACTAGGTAACTATTAAAACAGAGAACAATTAAACAAATCAAGTTTGGTTTACTTTTCCAACAGCCTCCCTTAAACCAAACTGAGATCTTCAAACTTCATCATCCCCATTAGCTCCTTCAACTTAAAGAAAGCAACTGTTTTCAGAGGCTTTGTAAATATATCAGCTACTTGATCTCCAGATGGACAATAGTGAACTGCAACCTCTTTCATCTTCACCAAATCTCGAATATAATGATGCTTGGCATGAATATGCTTTGTCCTCTCATGAAAAACTGGATTCTTTGACAATGAGATTGCTGAGTTATTATCACAGAAGATTGTTGTAGGATTTTTCTGTTCTTGGTGCAAGTTTCCAAGAATTCGACGCAGCCAAATTGCATGAGTAGCACACCTATTTGCTGCAACATACTCTGCTTCAGCTGATGAAAGTGCCACCACTTGCTGCTTCTTTGAAGACCAACATATAGCACCAGAACCTATATCAAAAACATAACCTGAGGTGCTCTTTGCCTTTTCATCTCCTGCCCAATCACTATCTGTGTATCCAACAAGTTCATTCAGACAGTGAGCTGCATAGAAAATACCATCACTTTGAGTTCCTTTGACATATCTCAGTATTCTTTTTGCTGCCTGCATATGTGACTGACGAGGAGATTCCATAAATCTGCTTATCAGTCCAACTCCAAATGTGATGTCAGGTCTGGTAGCCGTCAAGTAGCGCAAACTCCCAACAAGTTGCTTGTATCGTGTGGGATTAACAAACTCGCCACTGCCATCTTTCTTCAATTTCAATCTCTGTTCAACTGGAGTTAAGATTGGGTTGCAAAACTCCATCTTAAAACGTTTGAGAATGTCTCCAGCATACTTCCTTTGTGAGATAAAAATCCCTTCTCACTTTGCACCACTTCTATACCAAGAAAATAAGTCATCAACCCCATATCAGTCATCTCAAAGTGAGATGCCAAAGCCTCCCTGATTTCTTCAACTAGCTTTGGATTATTACCTGTGATAATAAGATCGTCCACATACAAGCACACAATAACGACATCTCCTGCAAATTAGCTTTAACATATAAAGTATGTTCATATGGACACCTTTTCAAAATCATTTTCCACAA
Source organism: Dioscorea zingiberensis (assembly GCA_026586065.1). Taxonomy (NCBI): domain Eukaryota; kingdom Viridiplantae; phylum Streptophyta; class Magnoliopsida; order Dioscoreales; family Dioscoreaceae; genus Dioscorea; species Dioscorea zingiberensis. The sequence continues at coordinate 64,889 of JAGGNH010000122.1, forward strand.
AGTAGGAATCAATTCAGGGTGTACCATGCCCTCGGAGCTTGTTTAAGGCCATATAGCGCCTTTTTCAGCTTATATACTTTCTCTGATTGGCCTTCCTTCACATAACCAAGTGGCTGCTCAAGATAGACTTCTTCCTCAAGAGTTCCATTTAAGAACGCAGATTTAACATCCATTTGAAATATTTTCCAACAATTATGAGCAGCAAGGGAAATCACCATTCTAACAGTATCAAGCCTAGCAACAGGAGCAAAACTTCAAGATAATCAATACCTGGTTTTGCTTGTAGCCTTTGGCTACCAACCTCGCTTTGAAGCGATCCACGTCTCCATTCGGCTTGTACTTTTGTCTTATACACCCATTTGACTCCAATTGCTGCCTTTCCTTCCGGAAGTGAAGTGAGCTCCCATGTGTCATTCTTTTCAATGGCATGAATTTCGTCATCCATTGCCTTAACTCCAATGTTGTTGACGACAAGCCTCATCGAAAGTAAGAGGATCACAATCAGCATACAAGGCAAAATTGACAATATCTTCATCTGATATGCTTCTCCTTGTAGTGTTCAACTCATAGTCTTTCAAGTATGATGGCAAACGATGCTCACGCTGAGGCCTTCCTGATGCAACTTCTAGTGGAGACTCGGTTTCTGGAACTTGGTTAGCTGGAGATTGAACTTCTGGATTGTTAACCTGCTGATCATCTTCAATTAAATCATCTTCCAATGGAATGAAAGTTGCTGGTCTGTCTTCTTTTGAACACCAATCCCATGCACTTTGCTCGTCAAAAGTTACATCTCGACTCACGATTACTTTCTTCGTCTTCGGATTATAAAGCTTGTACCCCTTTGTCACCGTACTATAGCCAATAAAATGCACTTATCAGCTTTGTCATCAAGCTTCTTCCTTATGTGATCTGGAACATGAGCAAATGCGATACATCCGAACACCCTCATATGTTGAATGTTGGGTTTGTGACCACTCCACACTTCATATGGAGTACTTCCATCAATGCTTCTACTAGGAGACCTGTTCAAAATGTATACTGCACAAGAAACAGCTTCTGCCCAAAAGTACTTGGGCAAACCTTTAAATTTCAGCATGCATCTCACCATATCCATAATGGTTCTGTTTTTCTCCGCTACGCCATTTTGTTGAGGCGTGTACCTGGCTGTCAGCTGGTGCTTAATACCATTTTTCTTCAAGAAGTCATCACAAACAATATATTCTTGGCCTCGATCAGTTCTCAACACCTTTATTTTTCCTCCACTTTGCTTTTCAATATAAGCCTTGAAGACTTTGAATGTATCACATGCTTCAGACTTATTCTTCAAAATATACACCCATGTCTTCCTACTAAAATCGTCAATAAAAGTGACGAAATATTTTCCACCACCATGTGAAGGAACTTCAACAGAGCACAAATCAGAGTGTATAATCTCAAGAGGCATTCTCTAGTGCTGGAAGTTTCCTTTCCCATCAAATTTACCAACTGGGCATTGAGGAAAATCATTCCCTCGGTTCGCCATCAATCGCCATACACCTGCTCTGCTATATTTGCTCTCTGCTGTACCTGCTCTGCTGTACCAGCTCTGATACCAGATGGAGCTCTTCTTCAAAAATAATGGAGTACACAGAGGTGGTGATAAATGGATTTGCAGATCCAGGAGACCAAGCAAATCTCACACAAAATCAGAGGGAGGAACTGATTCGAAACCGAAAGAAAGATAGCAGAGCCCTGATGTATATTTATGGAGCAATTGATTCTGAAGTCTATGAGAAGATTGCACATGTTACCACATCGAAGGAGGCCTGGGATTGTCTAATCAATACCTTTATTGGAAGAGATAAAGTGAAGAAGGTGAGGTTGCAGACTCTACGACGACAGTTCGAGCTTCTTCAAATGGAGAAAAAAGGAAAGTATCTCCGATTACTTTTGCAAGAACATTGGCCATTGTCAACCAAATGAAGGCCAATGGGGAGGTCATCAAAGAACTCCAGATTGTGGAGAAAATCCTCCGAACCTTGACGGAGCGATTTGAAGGAAAGGTCACAGCCATTGAGAGTCTCAAGACCTTAATGCTATGACGGTGGATGACTTAATGAGTTCCTTGCAGGCCTATGAACAAAGGCTGAATGAGAAGTCGGAAATGGTGATTGAAGAAGCATTGCAGACTCAGTTAAGCTTCAAAAAGGAGAAAAATTGGTCGTCCCGTGGTGAGTCAAGCTCAACTCAGAAGAACCAAAACTCAAGTTACAAGAGAGGTTCACAAGGCAGATTTGGAACAAGAAGAGGAAGAGGAAGGGGCTTTCATTGGAGTCAAGGAAGAGATAGAGCAAATGTCCAGTGCTTTAATTGTCATGGATATGGTCACTACAAGAATGAATGCAGCTTGAGAAGGTCGGAGAACAAGCAGTTTCATGCCAAGTTTGCAGAGGACAACAATGACAGTGAAGAGACTTTGTTGATGGCTTTCAGTGCTATGAGTAATGGTGAACAGATCACATGGTACCTGGACACAGGCTGCAGCAATCATATGTCCGGTCACAAGGAGTTGTTCGTTGAGCTAAATGAGTCAATACGGTCAGAGATTACATTTGGGAATGCTGCAAGGATGCCAGTTAAAGGAAAGGGCAAGATTTCTATCCAGCTGAAGAAGAATGGGATGTACAACACCATATCCGATGTATACTATGTGCCTGGCCTCAGTCACAACTTGCTTAGTGTGGGGCAATTATCAGAGAAGGGGTATGACATGAGAATTTTTCAGAGGAGTCTTCACCATCAGAGATCCTCGACGGAAACTAATAGCAGAGGTAACCATGGCTCCCTAATCGCTTGTTTCCATTGCATATGCAGTATGATAAGTTACCTTGCTTTAGTTCTATGGCAAATGGTGATAATTGGTTGTGGCATATGCGTTTTGGGCATTTAAATTTCAATAGCTTAAATGCTCTTGCAAGGAAGAATATAGTCTGTGGATTGCCTCCTATTCATGTGCCAGATCAAGTTTGTGAGACTTGTGTTCTTGGAAAAAAGCATAGAGATACTTTTCCGAAAGGGAAGACTATGAGAGCTCTGATACCAGATGTAGAATGAGACCAACAAAACTACTACACTCACACAATAACAAAACAAGAGTGTTTGAGCCGAGCAACAGGAGGAATATTATTAATCACAATCTCTTTCACACACTCCGGGAAAGTACAAGAGCAGCACATCCATATATAATACATGTGCAGCAACAGCAAGAATTAAAACAAAGCTGCTCTAAAAAAAGTGGCTCTGAGCCAAAGAGACAGCATATTCCACGCCAAAGAGACAGTAATATAGAGTACTCCACCTAGAGCACTCGGACAACACTACCACACTAGCACTAGGTAACTATTAAAAACAGAGAACAATTAAACAAATCAAGTTTGGTTTACTTTTCCAACAGAGAATTGCAAAAAGTATGGGGAAACATAAGATCGATTTCATCATAAATATATGCATGCATTTATTTCAGGTACTAGAGCATAAATTCTGCATTCTTACTTCATGGCCTTTAGTTCCTTCATAAATTTTTACTGATTGATCTTTTTCTTCTGGCCGGTGCCCATATCCTGAGCAGAGACTGTCAGGATACCATTTGCATCAATATCAAAGTAAAATTCAGATTTGACTGCACCTGGGAGCTGGAGGAATGCCACTCTAAACGAAATTCACCCAAAATTGTCTAAGGTTGTTGAACCCTCACCCTCATAAATTGTGAATATAACTGAAACCTGATTGTCAGTGGAAGTTTCTAAAGAAATTCCGTTGTTTTTGTGGGAATCCTGGTGTTTCTAGGAATCACAACCGACATAAAATTTATGTCACCAAATTCATTAGTCTCCACTCCAAGTGATAGAGGGGTAACATCCAAGAGAGTAAACCCTTGAAGCTTCTCATTTCCAGTCCCACTCCAAGACAGCAGCTTGAACAGCTGCACCATATGCTATAACCTCATCAGGATTTATTCCCTTACTCAGCTCCTTAGCTTTGAACACATCCTGTAGTAACTGCTGCACCTTGGGAATTCTAGATGATCCACCAGCTAGAACAACATCGTCAACATAGTTCACATCCATGTTAGCATTCCTCAAACAGTTCTCCACAGGCTTCATACATTTTGTTGAAGAAATCAATATTGAGCTGTTCAAATTTGGCACGGGTCATAGTTGCATAGAAATCATTCTCTTTATCCAAACAGTCTATTTCAATTTCAGTTGTAGTTGTAGATGAAAGCCGCCTCTTTTGCCTTCTCGCATTCATTTCTCAACCTCCTAAGAGCTCTAGCATTTCCAATAAGGTCCACCTTATGCTTCCTCTTGAATTGCTCTACACAGTAATTCACCATTCTGTTATCAAAGTCTTCACCTCCAAGATGAGTCTCTCTCCAGCCGTGGCCAACACTTCAAAACCACCATCACCTATGCTCAGTAGTGACACACCTAAAGTACCGCCACCTAAATCAAATATCAGCACATTTTCTTCCTATACCAACCAGCCTTCTTGTCAAGCCCATAAGCAATAGCAGCTGCAGTTGGCTCATTGATGATACGCATCACATTTAGGCCAGCAGTAGCACCTGCATCTTTTGTAGCCTGACGTTGAGAGTTATTGAAGTAAGCAGGGACAGTGAGAACTGCATTCGTCACAGTTGATCTGAGGCAGGCTTCAGCAGTCTTCCGCATCTTTGTGAGAACCATGGATGAGATTTCTTCAGCAGCAAACTTCTTTTCTTGTCCCTGATGGGTAGCCACAATCATCGGCTTATCATCAGGACCTTTAATGACCATGAATGGCCAGAGTTTCAAATCACTTTGAACAGTGGTGTCACTGAATTTCCTGCCAATTAACCTCTTTTGCATCTGTGAATTGAAAATTTGATGAAATTTTAGATTCTATCATGAAAAGAATTCTGTAAATATCCCACTTTTACTAAACTATACTCTATCAAAAATATGTTAACTAAATATAGTCGGCTACAGTTGAGTACGTGTACTACTTGACAAATAGGGAAACTTTGATGAACCAAAGATGGAACTTAAGACATAAAACTTTAGACCTCCTAAGAACTCAAACTTTGTTTAACAGAAAATAAGAAAGCTTTTGATTTATTATACTAAAGTTGACCGAACACCTAACTTATCAAAATCCTAATCCATTTCCATATCCAGCAAGCTCAAACTTAATTAGGCACACATTCTGTAGCTATATTTTAGCAGTCAAAGAAAAGGCAGTCAACAAATTAAAAAGACTAACATTCACAGAGCAAGAATTGCACAATGAGAACACTTGAAATAAAATTGGTGGTCTGAGAAAATTGATAATTCTACCAAAGATTGAGTTGGTAGGGTTTCTCAGAATTTGGTTAAATGCTGCATCCCCTACTAAGCTCTCTCAGTATCAGTGAATGCAACATAAGATGGGGTAGTCCTGTTGCCCTGATCATTCACTATGATTTCCACACGGTCGTGCTCCCACACTGCGACACACGAGTACGTTGTCCCCAGATCAATCCAATTGCACAGCCTCTTGCTCCTGCCATTCTCAGATCAAGAACTTGAAGAAGTAAGCAATATACCGAATGAAGAAGCAAGTTAAACTATTGCTGTGATTAACATTTGTGGAAGAAATCAAAAGTGCTTGCGCACCAAGTCAATGAGGGAACAAGTCCAAGTCAATCTGTAGAACTGGTCCAAAACTTTTGGTCCAGTTTTTGGGAAAAATCATTTGTCTATGCTATGAATTAGAAGAGTTTGTACAGTTCCGTTTTATTGTTTTAGGACAGAGAAATGAGTCGTAACAACTGTTCTGAACATGCACCCAGAGACTTTGCTGCTTAAATTATTAGCAGAAAATTTATAATGATGTTATAGATCAACTTGCAAAATAAATTTATGATGATTACAACCCAACTCTGACAACTCAAGCATTGACTTACACACCTTTATGTAATCTTTTATTCTGTGCCCCCATTTAATTAGAAGCCAACAACCAAGTCAAAGGCATATGGACACCTATTCCAAGCTTACCAGCTGAGAGATGGATTTGGGGAAGATAGAGTTGGAAATGGACAACCAATTTGGTGTCTGGTATAAGTATCAGAGAATTCTCAGTCCTGTGTGACCAATCTCCCAACCTAGCTGTGAACAAAGTTTACATATGAAAAATGTAAACTTATGTTATAAACAAAACTGCACCTAGAAAGTGACTTACACTCCAGAACCTCACTCAACTTGTAGTATTATCAGTACCCTAAACTTTATTTCATGCTTATTAATTTTGCTATATTAGTTTCCTTTTTACCTTCTGCACCCAGTACCCTAAACTTAATTTCATGCTTATTAATTTTGCTATATTAGTTTCCTTTTACCTTCTGCACCATTTTAAACTAGATTCGATAAAGGCAGAATCATGTGAAGCAATTTTATTGTCTCCAAACAAACAACTTAACAGTTGAATTCCAACCTAGTGAGATTAGAGAACCCAACAAAATTCCTTGCAAAACTATGGTACTCTGTTAGCAAAACATGCAAGAAAAGAACCTAGAAAGTCTGTAAGCAAAACAACCGGCCAACAAAAAACGAGTACCCAATGACTGCCTAACTTCCCTATCATGGAAAAATTATACCAAATTTCAGTGTAGAGATCAAAACGAATTTATCATATATGCCTTTTTCAGCCTTAGTTTTCCATAAACGATCATTTCTTACCTCATCTTCTCAATTCTCATAGCTTCTTCGTCACTGTTTTGTGGATTGTAATCCCTTTCCTATGGCCAGTGGACATGTCCTCAGCAAAGACAGTCAAGATACCCATTTGTATCAATTTCAAAGCAAACATCAAATTCAACTTCACGGGCAGGAGCTGGAGGAATGCCATGAAGTTTAAATTCACCCAAAAAGTTATTATTATTTAAGGTTATTTCACTCTCACCTTCATAAATGGAGAGATGCTGCCAACAGTTTGATTGTCACTTAAACTGCACAGAGTTTTGTACTTCTTGATGGGAATTGTGCTGTTTCTTGGAATAACAAAAACCATGACTTTTCTTTAAGAATCTCTACACCAAGTGAGAGAGGGGTGACATCCAAGAGAGTGAGGTCTTGAAGCTTCCCAATCACATGCCCACTCAACACTGCAGCAGCATGAACAGCAGCACCAAAATGCAATCGCCTCATCCAGATTAATGCCTTTTCATCTCCTTCCCTTCAATACATCTTGTAACAGTTGTTGCACCTTTGGAATCCTAGATGAGCCACCAAGAAGAGGTCAAGAACAACATCATGGATACTGCTTGCCTCCATCCTAGCATCACTTAAACACTTCTCGACAGGCTCCATACATTTGTTGAACAAATCCATGTTAAGTTGTTCAAATTTGGCACGAGTAATATTTTATGTGGAAATAATCACTCTGATCCAAGCAGTCAATTTCAATGTCAGTCACAGACAGAAAATGAAAGTGTCCTCTATGAATAGTTCATAGGCCGAGAGCAATAATAACATAAAACTTAATGTGAGAAAATTGATTAAAATGACTTGTACCCTTTACACTTACAACTCTAGCACTTATCAAGTACAATCATATCACATATTACAAAAATCGGAAATCTGAAAGTGACTATGTTTATCAGATATTGAGCTTATTGTTAGTAACTTGGCCATTTGAAAGACACAAGTGTTCAGTATCTCACTTTAGACATCAAAATCTCTTAAAATAACCCAGAGCGTTTCCATCTTCAGTCTCACCTTATATAGCTAATCAAAAACACTTTACAGCAATAATTTAAGAAATAAAGAAATGAGCTTCTTTACCATAAATGGAGTTTTCTGGGTTTCTAATGAGCTGTTTAATGGCTGCATCACTAACCAACTTCTCTGTTAGAGTGCAGGCAACACAAGATGGAGTTGTCATGTTGCCCTGTTCGTTCAGTATGACTTCTACATTGTCATTAGCTCGCTGCTACATGCACGAGTAGGCTGTGCCCAGATCAATCCCAATTGCATATTCTTCTTTTCCCTGCATTTGTGGCCCAAAACTCAGAATCAATGAAGGAAAGAAGGGTTCCTGAAGAAGATGAAGTTGAAAACGGTGAGGGAGAGTAAGGCAGTAGTAATTATGAGTGAGAGTGAGGCAGTTTGATGCAGAGGGAAATCAAATAAAGAGAGAGATGAGCGCTTTTGGCAAGATCAAAAGAGAGAATATCAGGAAAAGAGAGATTTTTTGCAAGGTTTTATACGCAAAGCCAGAGCCTTCTGACGCTGATGTGTTCAGTCGTAAGGCTTTTTTTTTTAATTTAATGTTTAGCATCTGAAATCTAACATGAACTTGTTAGTGATGATCTTGTAGTGAGCTTGGAGAAACTCTTCAACCAAGGTCCCAGAAAATCTCGGTGGTCAAACCGATCAATCAAAGGGCGAAACATGGACAAAATAACAAAACCATCGTAAATTAGTTCTCTTGTTAATGGATTGGCTGATTCTTGAACTCCTTAAAGAGCTGTACAAGAGAACTGGACTTAATTTGTTCTTCTGTTCATATTTACATGGCCAAAATGATCAGCCAAAAGTTAGCTTAGCACCGACCAACTCTAGAATTCGCTTAGCATCAGCTACAAACTTTTGAGACATCTATAGCTTGCAAGCACTTCAGTTCTATACACCAGACAACGCACGATATATTTTGAACCTTACAACACAAAATTGAACTTATCACCTGGTTGTTCTGTTTCTAATGTTGTAAATCATATTTCTGTAAAAGTGCATACCGTTACAGAAAGTGAGAAAACACATCAATCTCTTTTTGCACTTCATATTATGCTTTCATGTTTTGCTGCATGTAGTTCCGTTTTAACTTTCCAAAGATTTCAAATTAGATTGATCAGCAATTCAAGTCAAACCATGTGGGGGCAATATATACCAATCTTCTAGCATCTCAAGATAACCACCTCTGAATAACAATAATTAACCAAAGAGGAGCAAGAATAATATAGGGACTGCAAACCAACTCACAAAGAAACAGAAACCAGCTAGAACAGAAGTCGAACCGTGTTATCTACTTCAAAAATATTTCATAAAACATGTCTAGTGCATTGATTTGTGGTTTATAGAACTGAAATGCTTGCAAGCTATAGTGATCAGGCAAGAAAAATCTCAGAGAAAATAAGAAGTCTCTGAGTGAAAGAACAGCAAGTCACAATGACGCATGACCCACCAGCAAAAGGATGGCCATCCACCTCACTCCCCAAAACTAAATATGATCAACAGTTTGGGCATATCGGACAGTTATCCAAAACCATCGAGCCAAAGGCATCACCGGTAAAATATCAAAACAAAAAGGCCATCAACGGTCTCAGATTTATATCTTCTTGCTTGCTCAGTTCCAGTTCCTTCACGATTTAGGGTTTTACCTTGCATGTTTCACCCTTCCTTCAAGTGTTCTCTTGCTTGTCTCGGTTGCTTCACATTTGATCTTGCTTGACACATTTTCTTCTTGGTTTATCTTGCTTAGCTCACTTCTAGCAAGTTTTTGTTGGGATTGTTAACAGAGTACGCAGCAATATAGTAAATAAAGAGCAACAAAGAGACACCAAATTTAACGTGGAAACCCTTCAAGGTGAAGGGAAAAACCACAGGACAAACTCCGAAAAACTTCCACTATGAAAATGGGATTACAATCACCAATCTCTCTAGAACACTAGAGGAAAAACTCTCAAGAGAAACACTCTCCACAAGGATATTGTAAAAGCAGGACTTTTCTTTCTCTCCTTTTACAACTCTCTGTCTCTAGCTCTCTCTATCTTTTCTCTCTCTCTATTCTGCCGAATTTTGGAATGATAGGAATTTCTTGGTTTCTCTTTCTCCAGCTCCTTATGAAGGATTGTGAAAGGAATCACAAGGTGCCGGCAGCACACCTTCTTTTCTGCCATGAAGCTTGCTTTCTTTTGTTCTTTTTCTGCCGCATGCTTGCTTTTCTCTTTCCTTTCTCTCCAGACAACATGTCTGTTTCTTCTTTTTCTTTTCTCTAAAGTCCAACCCATAATGAGCATATGTCCAACATAATTAAATGCCTAGCATGATTACATCTAATAATTATATCTATTATAGCATGAGGAGGGAATCGGCCAACAATCTCCCCTTCCTGACTCATGCTTAAGATCGCAGACCTGCAAAGAATGTGCAGGTCTCATGCTTGCCCCTTTGGAAGAGACTTTGTTAACATATCGGCTCTGTTCTCATTGGTATGGACCTTTTCTATCATCAGCAGCTTTGTTTCAAATTTCTCTCGAATCCAATGGTACCGCATATCTATATGCTTAGACTTCGAATGAAAACTAGGATTCTTGCTGAGATGAATGGCACTCTGATTATCACAGTAGATAACAAACTCACTTTGGTGTAGACCAAGCTCTTGGAAATATCTCTTCATCCATAGCATTTCCTTGCAGCATTCAACAATGGCAATGTACTCTGATTCAGTAGTAGATAAAGCCACACACTTTTGCAATTTGACTGCCAAGAAACAGCTCCCCTGCAAAAGTGAATAAATATCCAGATGTGGACCTCATTGTGTCTACATCTCCAGCTAAATCTGCATCAGTAAAGCCTTGAAGAATAGGCCTTTCATTGCCAAAACATAAACACAATTTAGATGTACCTCTAAGGTACCTCATAATCCATTTAACTGCTGTCCAGTGTTCTCTACCTGGATTTGCAAGGGAATCTGCTCACAACACCTACTGCATAACCAATATCCGGTCTAGTACAGACCATAGCATGCATTAAACATCCTACTGCTGAAGCATAGGGAACTTTTCTCCATTTCTTCCTTCTCTTTTGCATTTGAAGGACTTTGTTTCTTACTCAATTTGAAATGAGTAGCAAGAGGAACACTTACAGATTTTGCTTTGTCCATGTTGAATCTCTCAAGCACCTTTTCAATGTAACTTTCTTGTGATAGCCACAACTGACCTTTCTTTTCTATCACGAGTGATCTGCATGCCGAGAATTTTCTTTGAAGGCCCCAAATCTTTCATATCAAAGGATTCATTCAACCTTTCCTTCAACTCCTCAATTTTCCTTGAGTTTGGACCTACAATCAACATGTCATCAACATACAACAATAACATGATGAAGTCTTTTTCAGATGCTCTTTGAATGAACACACAGTGATCTGAGATTGTCCTTTTGAATCCATTGTCTATCATGAATGACTCAAATTTCTTGTACCATTGGCGAGGAGCTTGTTTGAGTCCATAGAGGCTCTTCTTCAGCTTACAGACCATATGCTCCTTGCCCTCAACTTCAAAATCCCTCTGGTTGTTCCATGAAAATGTCTTCTTCTAAGTCACCATGAAGAAAGGCTGTTTTGACGTCTAGTTGCTCTATCTCCAGGTTCATACTTGCTGCCAATCCCAACACACGACACGAATGGAATTCATCTTCACCACTGGAGAAAATATCTCATCAAAATCAATACCTTTCTTTTTAGCAAAGCCTTTAACAACCAACCTCGCTTTATATCTTGGTTGTGAGATTTTCAGATGTCTTAAGCTTGAAAATCCACTTATTCTTGAGGACTCGTCTTCCTTTTGGCCTTTCCACCAATTCATATGTTTGATTCTTGTGTAAAGAATCCATCTCCTCTTGCATAGCTTTCAGCCATTTGTCTTTGTCAGCATCATCTTGGACATCCTGAAAGCATTCAGGTTCACCTTCATCTAAGAGAAGAACATACTCATTAGATGGATATTTTGTGGAAGGCTTGTGTGTTCTGGTGCTTTTCCTCAACTGTGCAGCTTGTTCAATAACCGGTGGCTGCTCTTGTTGGTTTTCTTGTGGAACTTCTTGGTTGTTTTCAGCATCATCTCTTTTGATCACCATCAGGAACTTCTTCGGGGTCTTGCTCAGCTTCATGACCAACTTCTTCAACTGTAGGAGGAATAATACGGTCTAGATCAATGAGATTATCGCCATATGTTTCTGCTGCCTCTACATGTTCACTCTTCTCAATGTCTTTAATTGTTTGGTCTTCAAAGAACACTACATCCCGGCTGCGAACCACCTTCTTGTTAAGAGGATCCCACAATCGGTAGCCAAATTTTTCATCAGCATACCCAAGGAATACACACTGCTTGGTTTTGTCTTCAAGCTTCCATCTTTCTTCCTTTGGAACATGCACAAAAGCTCTACAGCCAAAAGTCTTCAAGTGCCCATAAGAAACATCTTTTGAGGACCACACGTGATCGGGAACATCACCATTTAAAGGGAGCCGATGGTGACAAATTGATCAAATAACAAGCTGTTCTCATTGCTTCTCCCCAAAAACTTCTTGACAATTTGGAATGAGACAACATGCATCTAATTCTTTCCACAATGGTGCGATTCATTCTCTCTGCAACGCCATTATGTTGTGGAGTTCTCGGAACTGATTGCTCATGTCTAATACCATGGCTCTTACAATATTCATCAAAAGATCCAATATACTCACCACCATTATCTGTGCGAATGCATTTTAATTTTCTGCCAGTCTCCTTTCTACCATCGTATGAAAGACTTTAAACACAGACAACACTTGGATCTTTTGTCTTTAAAGCATATGCCCACACTTTTCTTGAATAATCGTCTATGAAAGTAACAAAATACGAGGCACCACCCAATGTTTTAACTTTCATAGGACCGCAGACATCAGAATAAACCAAGTCCAACACATTTTGTTTCCTATTCTGATTTCTATGAAAGGAAACTCTATGTTGCTTGCCAACTAGACAATGAGTACATTTGTCTAAATGTGTACCTTTAATTCCAGGAAGCAACTCCTTTTTAGCGAGAATTTGTAGACCTTTCTCACTCATATGGCCAAGTCGTTTATGCCATAATTCTGCGGAACTTTCAGTCTCTGCGGTATTTAGCTCCCCTTGAACAACTGAGCTTGCATTTTGTAAAAGTGTTTTTGCAGCATTTGCTTCCTCGTGCTATCACCATGGAGCCTTTTGTGAGTTTCCATTTTCCATTTGCCATGTAAGTTCATGTAGCCATCATCATCTAACTTCCCTACTGAAATTAAATTCAAGCGGAGATCAGGTACATGTCTTACGTCCTTGAGAACAAGTTTGCAGCCTACATTTGTTCGCAGGATCACATCACCAATTCCGTTATTTTCGAGATGCCTTTATTTCCCATTCTCACTACACCAAGATCACCAGCTTTATAGGTTGAGAAAAGTTCCTTTCGAGGACTAGCATGGAAGGAAGCTCCACTATCAACAACCCATGTAGTTTCTTCTTCTTTGAAAGGCTCAGACATGCTTTTTCACATTCGGAAACTAATTCTTCACACTCTAAAAACTCTGACAATACTATGATATCACCTTCCGAAGAAATTGCAGCAGTGTCTGTCTCATCTTCCTTCACATCCTTCTTCTTTTCTCTCTTAAATTGCCTGCATTCTCTTCTATAATGACCTTTTTCATTGCAGTGGTAACATGTGACATCCTTCCTTGATCTGGATTTGCTTCTTGATCTCCCATGACCATGAGAATAATGATATGGCTTCCGGCTTCTAGCTCTTCCCCTTCTTTCTACAATCACAGCTTCAGAATATGAAGAGTCTGAAGATTTTCTTCTCACCTCTTCATTCAGCAAGTTGCTAGTCACTTGACTTAGTGACACAACACCTTCAGGAGCAGAGTTGCTAGCTGAAACCACCAATGTTTCCCAACTGTCTGGGAGTGAACTAAGAAGGAGCAAGGCTTGCAATTCGTCATCGAGAACCATATTCATTGAGGAAAGCTGATTGACAACACTCTGCATCTCATTCAAATGTTCGTTGATTGAGATGTCTCCCTTTGTATTTGAGGTTGACAAGCTTCCTAATCAAAAAGCTTTGTTTGCTGCCGTCTTTCTTTCATATAGACTTTCAAGCTTTCTCCACAGTGCAAGTGCTGTAGTCTCCTTTGAAACATGATGAAAGACGTTGTCATCCAGCCATTGCCGAATAACTCCAATAGCTTTTCTATTCAGCTTCTTCCATTCATCATCAGACATTGTCTCTGGCTTCTCACCTTCAATTGGAGAATACAAATCTTTGCAGTAGAGTATGTCCTCCATCTTCGATTTCCAGATCATGTAATTCCTCCCATTTAAGCTGACCATCCGGCTTGTGTTGACATCCATAATGCTAACCAACAGCTCTGATACCACTCTGTTGGGATTGTTAACAGAGTACGCAGCAATATAGTAAATAAAGAGCAACAAAGAGACACCAAATTTAACGTGGAAACCCTTCAAGGTGAAGGGAAAAACCACGGGACAAACTCCGAAAAACTTCCACTATGAAAATGGGATTACAATCACCAATCTCTCTAGAACACTAGAGGAAAAACTCTCAAGAGAAACACTCTCACAAGGATATTGTAAAAGCAGGACTTTCTTTCTCTCCTTTTTACAACTCTCTGTCTCTAGCTCTCTCTATCTTTTCTCTCTCTCTCTATTCTGCCGAATTTTGGAATGATAGGAATTTCTTGGTTTCTCTTTCTCCAGCTCCTTATGAAGGATTGTAGAAGGAATCACAAGGTGCCGGCAGCACACCTTCTTTCTGCCATGAAGCTTGCTTTCTTTTGTTCTTTTCTGCCGCATGCTTGCTTTTCTCTTTCCTTTCTCTCAGACAACATGTCTGTTTCTTCTTTTTCTTTTCTCTAAAGTCCAACCCATAATGAGCATATGTCCAACATAATTAAATGCCTAGCATGATTACATCTAATAATTATATCTATTATAGCATGAGGAGGGAATCGGCCAACAGTTTTCTCTCTTGCTTTTCTTGAATTCTTCTTGTTTATCTTGTTTGTAGAGATGATTGTACACCCTTGCTTCTCACCAGTGAACTTATTCTCAGCAGAAACGCACAGAATGCCGCTGTCAGCATCAATGTCAAAGCAAATGTAATATTGAGCGACACCCTTGGGAGCTGGAGGAATGTACAGATGACAAAGTCAGCCAAGAAATTGTTTTCTAATGTAGTTGGACTCTCCCCTCAAAAATGGGTGTGGAAATGGCAGTTTGGTAGTCGTACAAAGTAGTAATACTCCTTTTCATTGTGGTGGGAATTCTAGTGTTTCTTGGGATCACAACATACATGACGTTGCAGCCTTGAGTCTCAACTCCAAGTGAGAGTGGGGTGACATCCAAGAGAGCAAAGCCTTGAAGCATCCCATTTTCATTCCCACTCAAGGCTGCAGCTTGAATAGCAGCACCATATGCCACTGCCTCATCAGGATTAACGCTTTTGCACAACTGCTTCCCCTTCAACACATCCTGCAATAGTTGCTGCACTTTGGGAATTCTAGAAGATCCACCGGCAAGTACAACATCATGGACACTGCTTCCTTCCATATTGGCATCCTTCAAACACTTAACCACAGGCTCTATGCACTTGATGAAGAAACCCTTGTTGAGTTCTTCGAATTTGGCACGGGTAAAACTTACAAAAAATCGGTACCCTGATGCAAACATTCAATTTCAATATCAGTCACAGTGGCATATGAAAGCCTCCTCTTTTGCCTTCTCGCAGGCATGTCTTAACCTCCTAAGAGCCTTGGAGTTTCCACTCAAGATCCACGTTATGCTTCCTCTTGAATTCCTTAACACAGAAGTTGACCATTTTGCTATCAAAGTCTCCACCCCAAGGTGAGTGTCTCCAACAGTTGCCTTCACTTCAAAGACACCAGAAGTATTTATGCTAAGCAGAGACACATCTAAAAGTGCCACCACCCAAGTCAAAAAATCATCACATTTCTGTTGTTATACCAACCAGCCTTCTTGTCAAGCCCATAAGCGATGGCTGCAGCAGTTGGTTCGTTGATCATATGAATCACATTGAGTCCGGCAGTGGCAGAAGCGTGTTTTGTAGCTTCACGCTGTGAGTTGTTGAAGTAGGCAGGGACAGTTACTACTGCATTCTTCACAGTTTTGCCAATGTAGGCTTCAGCAGTCTCACGCATCTTTCCCAATACCATGGATGAAATGTCTTCAGCAGCATACTGTTTCTCTTGACCCATGTGGTGGACCACAATCATGGGTTTGTCGCTTGAACCTTCAATGACCTTGAATGGCCAAAGCTTCATATCATTTTGAACACAGGTGTCACTAAATCTTCTACCAATCAACCTCTTCGCATCTGCAAATTACTGTCAAAGCTAAAAACACAGTGCAACAAGGAAACCAATTCCATTGAGGAAAACCAAGAAGAAAAAGGTCATATGACACTTATTTCCTTATTATGTAAGTTCTAATGTTAAACTTAATTGGGCCTACTACCTCCAATTGTTTTAAGATAACCAAGTTTCAATCTAAACCTGCAGAGGTCTAGTAGTAATTGTCCCAATAGATCAATGACCTTTTTTTCCTAAATCACAAGAGTACTGTATCAAATTTATTGTGGGTAAAATCCAAGTAAAATCGAAGATCAAGGATGTCACGCCCGGATTTTGAATAACAAATCCAAATCCAAACATGAATTAATACAACTCACATAAATACAACCTGAATTTTTCTCAAAACAACCACACCTCACATCGCTTCGATATTACATAAACCAAATCTCAAATTTGTTTATTACAGCACACTCTCACCAAATTATATTGTAAGGCTCAAATGAGCATAACTCACCTCACAATTACAATTGCTGTAAAACTAAAACAAATTCTCTAACCCAATACGATCACCGCCCCTGATTCTCCCGACCTCGCAGGATTACCCGCTACACCGTTTTGAATAGTGTACCGATTGCAACAATACAAACCCGTAAGCTTTTTGCAAAGCTTCGTATGAGTAAATGAAAGGATTGCACGCGATTTAAAGTAACACAATCAACTCAAGCACATTTTAATTTTGTTTTGCATAAGAATTGGAAAGTGTACAACATCACTTCAAGCATCAATCAACTCACATCTCATCATGACTACTCAATAATAAACAACTTCTTACTCAATATATACTCACGGGCTTATGATTTATTTATATAAATCATCCCATGCAGTATATTATACTTACGTGCTTATGATTAATTATATTAATCACCCCATTCAAGATATCATACTTACAGGCTTATGATTAATTATATTAATCACCCCATTCAAGATGTCATGTCATACCCAAGGGCATATGATAACTTCGCTTATCCCCAAGCGATATGATGGACGGCAGCGGACTAGAGCTCTAACTGTATCGTAAAAGTGTCACCTGGGCCAAGGTTCACCTTACGAATGACCGCTTTCCTCAATTCACTCGACTCCTCATTTAATTCATCTCAACGACTCAACTATCGCACTTTACTCAATTACCCATTATCATAGACAACACAACATCTAAGATAAATCACATATTCCAAAGGGTAATGCTCAAAATATAACTCAAGAAATCACATCAATACTTCACCCGATGTCACACCATCCAATATATATTCCACATAAATATATATATAATGTAGTCACCCACACAAGAGTGACCACTAATACCAACTATAGTTCACATGCAATAAAAATCTAGAAATTCATTTTTTATAGTTTAAATACATTTTACTTACCTATGGACCGTAGTCGATCAAGTCCATATAATTTAAAACAAATATTTATTTTCATAAAACAATTTCCACAATTTCCCAATTAAATAAAATCACCGAATTTCGTTCGCGGAATGAACCATGTGCGATTTACTCACCTCGATATTCCCGCCAAGGCCTTCAATTTAACACAATACACACCAAATCGTTCACCCAAGGGAGACCGTCAATCACCTAATCACACATGACCTTATTTTAGCCAATAACTCAAAAACATACTTAAACGACAATCCAACGGTCGGATCGAAATTAAATGATGATCCAACGGCCTGGATCCTCACTGAGATACGCCTTTAGGATCACCCTCCAAAATCATCACGAAGATCCAACGGTCGGATCTTCCTGAATCGCCCTTACTAACATCTTCACAAATTTATACAAAAATCCGACGGACGGATTCTCACGAATCAGCCCCTAATCACTGTTTCTCAATTATAACGAAGATCCAACGGTCGGATCTTCGCCCGCGGACCTCACAAAGTCACCGACAGTCATACGATCAACATATCCAAAATTGAAGCAAAAGCGATGGTCGATCTTCACGCATCGTGAAACTCAAGATAAACGTAAAAGCGTTAAATAGTAACGCCAAAACGTAAATCCACTATTTATCAACTTTTCTAACATGACCTGTGTTATATATCAAAAACGCCGTATGGATGCATAGATCATCGCCTAGATAATGAAAACTTCGAAATATGGTTCGATCGCCGCCACAAGCGGTAGTGGTCAAGGCGGTCAACGCCAGCCAACCACCTCCGATGGCAAAGTGACCAACTACAAACTGGGTTCAAAATGAAAGGGTGATCGACTTCCATACCTCGAGCTAAGCACAGTTGGTTAGACCTAGATCGCCCCTAGATCAAGCGTTGAAGTTGGATTAATCTCGGCGCCTCATCGTCGATTCCGGATTGAATCGTGGACGCCGAAATCTTCAACTTCGTGATCTTTCACTCCACACTCCAAATCGTCAAGCAAGGAGGATATGAGGATGATCGTGAGAAGGAGGAGATCACAAAATGGGAGGATCGGGCAAGTGGCAACGCAGACGCTTGCAAGATCCGACGGGCCAAAAGCTTGGCTCGGGGGCTTCGATCCGTGGATAGAGACAATGCATGGGCAAGGAGACACCAGAGGGAGGCTGAAATGCGCGTCGCGACTCGGCTGAAGCTCAAGGAAGGCCGGGTCCGGGGCCGAGGAGGTACGGAGGACCACCGCTTTGCCCTGCCTTGCCTGGCTTCTGAACCCGAGGGTTCCAAGGTTTGATCGAGAGAGAGAGAGAGAATCCGGGACTATTCCCAAAAACAGAAAAAGTTTCATTCCTTAATGAAAAATAAAATCAGAAAATTCCCTATTTATAGAAAATTCTCAATTTTCAAAAATTCATAACTTAATCATACTGAACTCCTAATAATGCGCTCCACATGTCCACTTAACTGCGTATCAGCCGACGGAAGCTCTACAACTTTTCATGAAGGAAGTTTGCCCAAATTTTGAACGTATAAAAAGTCAACTTTGGTTGACCCCTAAAAGCGTTCGCTTTTCGAAAATAAAAATCGTTCGAACTAATTCAACAACTTCTCCAAGCTTAGTACTTTCGCTCCTACTATCGCGTGAAATCATTTCTAAAATCCATGGAATTTAATTTGGATTTTTCGGGTATTACAAAGGACTTGGTCTAACTAATAAGTGAAAGATTTGTAGTTCGCAGCCAGCCAATAGTATATATTTTCCACCATTTACACTCCTATCTGATCCATGCTTGTTCTTAGCCGACAATCCTACACACCCTAAACCAAACTCAAAAACTTGCACAAATAAGGTTCATCTCTGAACCAAATACAAGCCGGCCAAATTATTAAACAAACCAAATACCTAAAATCTTAGCTCAGTTTTGAGAAACAAAAACAGGTTATATATAAGTGTAGACAGGGAAAAGATGAACCTACCAAAGACGGTGTTGGTGGGGTTTCTGGCCACCTGGTTAATAGCTCCATCGCCGACCAAGCTCTCGGAGTCGGTGAAGGCAACGCAAGACGGAGTCGTCCTGTTTCCCTGTTCGTTGGGTATGATCTCAACACGACCGTGCTGCCACACTGCAACACACACGAGTACGTGGTTCCCAGGTCGATCCCTATTGCATGTTCTTCTTCTTTTCCCTCCATTTTGGCTCAAAAACTCAGTGATGGGTTTCTTGAAGTCCTTGAAAAAACAGAATGAGGGCTTCTTCGTGAAGAAGACAGAGTTGAAAAACAGTGAAGAAGGTAAGAGAGAAAAGCAAGCTTCTTGGGGAAGATAGAAAGTGAAAAGAGTCGACTGAGATGGTTTGAGCACTGAAACGTGAGTTATTAGAACGAGAAGATCAGAAAAGATCGATTTTTGCAAGGTTTTATACGCAAAGCCAGAGCCTTTTCTGAGGTTGATGGGATTTTTGTAATGATGTAGCAGCCGTGGCTGCCACACGATCTTAATTGCTAATCCGCTTTTTAAAAATTTAAAGTTGGAAAAACCCTAAATATACTGAACCATCCAACTAGAACCCATTTCCTTTTCGTTCCTAGCCTAGAGTTTACAACTTCGTTAGGAATGAACGTAATCGGGGAGTACTATTTCATTAGAGAATGTCGTGGGCCATGACGATTGGATCACAACTGGTGAACCTATGAACCATACACAAGAGTTCTTCTATTATTTTGATCAGGTTGAAAAATGGAACCTTTTAATTTCTTTAAAGTTAGTAAAATAGGGAATCGTATAAAAAAGTAGTTTAATATTATTGAGTGCTATCATTTGGAATATTGTTGTAAAAATAATGCGTAATCTATGATAAAATTATGGCATGAAAAATTTGAATAACACGTACAAAGTAGCCTTTTGACATAATTTGACTTTGTGACATGTTAAACACTTAAACCTTGTCAACATTCATTTCTATTAATTTCTTATTTCATTTCTATTAATTTCTTTCGTGTCATAATCTTACCATGAAGGAGCATGATTTTTAGAACATGTTCATGTTTGTACCTATTTTTGGAAAATCCGGCTCAGAAATCCTTAGCCCATGGATGAGGAAAATACGGTGCATTTATTGTTGGTATCTCAATAAAATTTTATTGTTATGAGATATTAATTTCGGAGAAGAAGTTGGAAGGGAAAGAAATAACTTGGCTTATAATTATTTGTTGAAATAATTATTGCCAGGATATAATTGAGCTTGAAGGCATGCATTAGAGACAATATTGCATAATTAAGAGCAAATCAATTATAATGACACCGCAAGAAGAAGGTAATTCTGGTGCGATCAAGGAGAATGAAGTAAAATAGCAAGAAACTATGGGCCTTTTTTGGTCATTAAGACCAAAATTTACTTTCCTAAACCTTATGTTTATACACTCTTGACTCCATTGTAGAAGGTCTCTAAACCAACACAACTCAACTTCAATACATCAAATTATCTACAATATCTTTTCATTCTTACTTTATCTCTCTTTATCATCTTAATCACTTTCTTTTATCAAAAAATCAAAAAGAAGCAACATTGGTGAAAAACACTGCAAGTCCTTGCAAAAGCTTTCTACCTCAGCCCACAATCACTTGGAAGAAGTCTATCACGCGGGCAAAATTAATCAAAACCTCCCTTGGCCAATGGCGAAATGAGTTAGCACCCCCATTAAGATTTTTGAGTTCTATCATCCCAGTTTTAAAAATGTTTAAAAATTCATGATTTAGGAATGAAATATTTTGGTGAGAAAATAAGAATATGCGGTTTTTGCCCAAAATCATGTGCTGTCAACAGGTTTTGTGGCAAATGATGGTGATGAACAGTTCTTTTATATATATTTTTTTATTTAAGTTTGTAGCTTGGTTTCCATGAGTTTGAAAAAAATTATAAAACATTTGACATCTTTTTGGTGTGGTTAATTAATCTTGCCTGATGAAACATCATTAGCTTCACCTGTATAGCCTCGGTAAAACATACTCACCTTTGACGTCTCATATATTATGGTCTGCCTCATCAATCTCATTCAACTAAATAGTAAATAATAGTTCAGAATCTCACAGATTTTTTTATAGTGATGGAGACAAAGACACAGTTGCTATTCCTCAAGAATCTGCTTCTGAAGTATTAACGTGAATAAAACCAGTTAATTGGATGGAGAAACTAGTGCAAATTTTTAAGTAGGTAAACAAAACAAAAAATGATTAACAAAAACCATACGCATCCAAGTAACAAAAATAAAAGTTGGATTATTAGATTGAACCCAAAATATGTCAGGACTATCCGACTAGCTAATTGCTAATACGTCGTTGGAGGACCTTAGGGCCCACGTTTGGTTCAAGGAAAGGAAGCATCGAGAAAAAGAAAACTTGTTCATTTCCTGCGTTTGGGATGCAAAAGGAAAGGAAATGTCGTTTCCTGAAGGAAATGAAAATAAGGGGAAAGTGGTTTCTTCCAAATATCAAAGGAATCACTTTCTCCTCTTCTTTCCTTGCATTTATTACTCACAACATATATTATTTTATTACATTATTGATAAATTTTTAACAACTTTCCTGATAACTATCGCTTACGTTACCAAACATCGAATGGAAAGTTGTTGGGAAATTTCATTTTCCCTTCCATGGGAAAGACAAAGGAATTACTTTTACTTTCCGTGAACCAAGCGAGGCCTTAGTGATGTAGTTAGGTGGAGAATTAAATTAGAATTAGGTATGATGGAAAGAACTTTTATGACAGTTCTTAGATAAGATTCACTTAATATTATATATTGTTAAAAAAATCAGACACACTTCACCAATTTGCTGGTGAGGTGACATATTAGGTAAATTATAATTCTAACATTTTTAGGTCATGAGTCTCGATTCTCCATATATAGATAAAGGTGAGGTGGGCTAAGATTTTTTAAAAAAACAAAAAAAACTGATAGGTCAAACACACTTCACCAATTTCAGGCTTTTCAGCAATTAAATCAGGGTTTTGCTAAAAGATAGCTTATTGCATAATTAGATTTAGCAACAATTATCTGTCCAAAAAGTAGAGCAATGTGCAGGGAAAAATTTAACCCTAGCTTATAACTCGTTTTCGAACAAAACTCGAAAAGTACTAATCAAAGCATTTTATCAGACCAAAAGATTAGTTAACTACAGTATCTCTGACAAAAGATTTTTGTAAAACGTCTCATGTATTTGAGTTGCAGTATTACAGAATTCAAAACATGATTACTCCATAACTACAATGACCAGGCAGCCATGTCTCTTAGCTAAACAAGAAAAAATAAAAAATAAAATATAAAATATAAAAACAAACAAAACAAGGCATGCCTATTATAGCAAAATAGCCCGGCCATGATCACGGATCAACGAGCATCCAGCAACAGGAGTGTCCGATGGGCGATGACTGCCCTCCTCCATATCTTTTAGTTGTGCACAGAAAAGAAAACCAGAGATCGAGACGTCCACTCACACCTGTCATAGTAGAACAATTTAGAAATACAGCAAATTAAATCCGCTCAAAATATTAAAATTTGATTTCATAACATATATCGTATTTGTATTTCAGCCATGGTCAGCAAAAATAATTATCTTTTCTTACCTCATCTTTTCAATCCTTAATGTTCTTCTGTCACAAGTAATTCTGTAATTGTAATCTCTTTTCTCTTGCCTGTAGATTTCTCTTCAGCAGAGACACTCAAGATACCATTTGCATCAATATCAAAGCAAACATTGCACTTGTAACAGCACCCTTGGGAGCTGGAAGGAAGGTCATGAAGGATAAATCCACCCAGAAGATTATTGTTTAAGGTTGTTTTCACTCTCGCCCTCGAAGATAGGAAATGAGGCCGAAATTTGGTTGTCTACGGAAGTGGTAAGAGTTGTGTTCTTCTTTATGACTGGAATTCTGAGTATTTCTTGGTATCACCACAGTCATAAAATTATATTCCCCAGAAGTCCTACTCTTAGTCCTAACCCCAAGGGACATTGGGGTGACATCCATGAGAGTGAAGTCTTTAAGCTTTCCAGTTCCATTTCCATTCCCATTCAAGACTGCTGCTTGAACAGCTGCACCGTAAGCCACAGGCCTCTTCAGGGTTTATTCCTTTGCAAAAGCTCCTTCCCTTTGAACACATCCTGCAATAGCTGCTGCACCCTGGGAATTCTAGAAGAGCCACCGATAAGAACAATATCATCGACACTGCTTTTGTGTCCATTTCTGCATCCCTCAAACACTTCTTCACAGGCTCCATACACTTATTAAACAAATCCATGTTGATGTGTTCAAATTTGTCACAGTAATTGTTATATAGAAATCAGTACTCAATAACAAACAATCAATTTCTATGTCAACAGAACAAGCAAATGAAAGCCTCTTCTTTGCCTTTTCACATGCATTTCTTATCCTCCCTCAGAGCTCTGGGGTTTCCACTAACATCCAATTGATGCTTCATCTTAAATTCCTCAACACAATAATTCACCATTTTGTTATCGAAGTCCTCACCTCCGAGATGAGTGTCTCCAGCAGTGGCCTTCACTTCAAAAACATCATCCCCTATGCTAAGCAACGACACATCTAAAGTACCACCGCCCAAATCAAATATTACCACATTTCTCTTGCTATACCAGCCAGCTTTCTTGTTAAGGCCATAAGCAATTGCTGCTGCAGTTGGTTCATTTTATTATACGCATCACATTAAGCCCAGCAGTAGTACCTGCATCATATGTAGCCTGCCGCTGTGAATTATTGAAGTATGCAGGGACAGTGATAACTGCGTTCTTCACAGTTGAGCCGAGGTAGGCCTCAGCAAACTCCGCATCTTTGCAAGAACCATGGATGAGATTTCGTCTGCAGCAAACCTTTTGTCTTTACCCTCCTGGGTAACCACAATCATAGGCTTGTCCTCAGGACCTTTAGTAACCTTGAATGGCCAGAGCTTGATATCACTCTGGACAGAAGAGTCACTGAACCTCCTGCCAATCAACCGCTTTGCATCTACAAATTGGTTTCAAATTATAATCATCACCATGAAATAGATCATATGATACAGCTTATAGGAACATCAGTCATTAATTATATTATTAACTTCTGTTACATATATGATGAAAAATCTAATACTAATCCAAATTCTCTCAGTACTAGTCTCTTACTCTGCCATGAATTAAGAACTCTGTAAATAGTGAGTTAGAGACAAGAATGAAATAAGTTGCAATAATGAGATCAAGGAGAGTAAATTGATTAAGTGGAGTACTGATGGGTTTTACCAAAAATGGTGTTGGCGGGGTTTCGAATAATCTGGTCAAGTGCTGCATCACCTACCAAGGTCTCTGTATCAGTGAAAGCAACACAAGAGGGAGTGGTCTTACTGCCCTGATCATTCACTATCACTTCAACATGATCGTTCTCCCACACACCGCAACGCACGAGTTGGTTGTCCCTAAGTCAATCCCTATTGCATGACCCTCTCCTCCTCCGCCCATTCTCAGACCAAACAAGTTGAACACCTTTTTGCTTGCTCAAAAACTGAAGAAGAAGAGAATGGCCCTCTACAAGGGTTGGTTGATTTTTATATAACAAGAGCTGAATTAAGTGATGCAGAGTCTAGTCGTGTTGGGGAATGCAATCGTTCTATGGAATTTATTTGGGGTTCAGAGAGAGAGGAAGATGGAGTTGAAAAGAGTCGAGAGGGAGAGTAAATAGGCAGTTAATTACTAATTATGACTCAGAGAGAGGACACTGGATGAAGAGGGAAATAAAATAATAAAAAATGAGATCTTTGGGAAGATAAATAGAGAAGAAGATGTAATGAAAAATTATGAGAATTTTAAAAGACCTATTTATAAACCTGACTTTTGATCTTCTTCAGCAAATCAAGCTTATTTATATAATTGAAGTAAAAGACCTATTTATAAACCTGACTTTGATCTTCAAAAGAATTGGACCAGCTCTTGTGGTTCTTTTCTTTTTCTTCAAGAGATGACTAGGTATGCCGAAAGGATTTTATCTATTCTTTACAGCTATACTCTTCCACCTTTAAAAAGTCTTGGTCTTACTAGGTCTTTGATAAAGTCCTCACTCAAATTAAAGCTCCAGACTCGCACTCAGATCTCAAAACCCAAAAAGTTTGATCATAAAGTAATAAAAATTAGGATTCTTTTAGACTGATCAAATGTTAAAAGACTGATCAATGGTACAATATAGGTGACGCCCACTAAGATCCAATGGCATTTCAGTATTACAGGCAGGGTTAAAAAGTCCGGGGAGTTTTAGCTAAGGGATTTTGTCCATTTACCCCATTTTAGGGATTTTTTCCCACTTACCCCATTAAGTTTTTAATTACCTCTTACCCAATACACTCTAAGGGACTCTTCCTAATACCCCATTAAGATTTTTTTTTTGTTTTAATTTTTTAATACCATTTTACCCCTCACCCTTTGTTACTTAGGAGAGAAAAAAAAATGGAAGAGAGAGAAGCCATAGGAGACTTTCGGGCCGAGCCCAGCACCGGATTCCGCCAATTTTATGCGGAATCCGGTCACCGGCCACGGATTCGGCCAATTTCGCTCGGATTCCCGCCACCGTCACGGATTCGGTCACACGACCGCCTGGATTCCGTCACCGGCACGGACATGTTTATTACCCCAATAAACGTCTATTGCTCCCCAAGGAGGGGCAATAGAGGTCTATTGCTCCCCAAGGGAGGGGCAATAGAGGTCTATTGCCCCAATAGATGTATATTATATTAGCCCCAATAGATGTCTATTGCCTCCAATAGTCTATTGCCCCCCAATAGACGCCTATATCGCCTCAATAGATGTCTATCGACCATGTATTGCCCCCCAATAGCCGAGCCTATTGCCCTCAATAAGACTTTCAATTGCGGTAATAAGAACTAATGTCCCTCAATTTAGACAAATAAAACTTTGATTAAAGAAAAAAGCGAGGAGATTACGCGTCAATTCAAAATGTCTATTGCCCTCAATAGAAGTCTATTGGCCCCCAATAGCCCTATATTACAAGATAATAAAAGCTTTTTTTCTTTTTCTCTTTTTCTTTCATTCTCACTCATAATTTACAAAAAAAAAAAAAAAACAAAAACAAAATTTTGATCGGGCACCCGTAAAATGATATGGGCACCCACGTCCCCGCCCTTTCTCCCTTCTTCCCCGGTTGCACCACCTAACGCCGCCTTCAGCGAGGCGTGAGCCAAAATCCAACCCGGAAATTACTTAAACCGAAGCCTACTCTTGTGAGGACGAGAGGACACGACGATGAAGCCACCCACGACGATAAAGCCATACCTAATTTACTGAGCCGCGAGGGAGGAGAGAGAGCACGGCGTGGAATCGGCACCCACTATCTGCTTGGCGAGAGAAAATTGCGTAGCCGATCAAAAATGAGGCGCGACTTTAGGAGAGAGTCCTGGGCACACCGACGATCTGCGACGGAAAAGAAAATCACAACACCAAAACGAAAGGGCCGTGACGCAGGAGAAAGAGTCCGGTGCCGCCAAGGACCGCATCTGAGAGAGAGAGAGAAACAAAGAGCAAAACAGAGGCGCAAAATGACTAGGATGTGGGGATTCCGCACCTAGGACCCCCTAACTTTCAGGGGAGAGAGTGAGAGAGAGTTTCCCTCGTCAAAGTCTAAAATGGAGAGAGGGTGAAAAGAGATTGTCAATGGCATTGACGTAATTTGATAATTAAGTTGAGCCTAAAAGTGTCTTTTTCTTCTTTTACATTGGGTTAGTGGGAACAAAATCTCTTCTTTGGGGTAAGTTTTGGGATCATTTTAGTCTATTTTGGTGCTTTGGGTCAAGGACCCTTTAGCTAAATATATAATTAAACATCTTAGCGCATGCCTTAAGAGCATATATGATGTTGGTCTGAGACCAATAAACCAATTGAAAATGAATCCACAAATTTTATGAAAACACTGATTAAAGATAGCCACATAGTTATATTAGAACATTCAACTAGCACGCTGCTTAAAAAGCATATTACATAAGAAAGTTTTCCTTCAGAGTCTAAACATTCGACTCCCATTAAAAAGTTATGAAATCAAAAGCATGATCATTAAATCCCACCTTTACGTAGTGGCTCCAAGATATCAATGCTAATCCCAGCTTTCTTCCCAAGGAAGACATTTGTGAGGACCGATTTGGACTGCAGAGACTCCTTCAACAGCTCCACACCCTACCAAAGCAAATAAATATATATGATCAATCACTAGTATGGTGTATGTATGTGTGTGTGTGCATAGAGAGAGAGAAAGAGAGGAGGCAAATGATCTCAATATTACAAGTAAAATGCCCAAGCATAAATCATTGACTAGTGGACTGAACATGCACACAGACTCTTTTCTGCTCAAGTAATTAGCAGTTGAAAAATGATACAAAACCCTATACTGGTAACTCAACCGTTGACTTGAACATAATTCTGCAAGAACAAAAAATGAAGGCTATTAAAACCCAAAATACATACACGATCCTTCACTTATATAATGATCTGTATTCTATGCTGCACTTATTTAAAAAAGAAAAACAAATTAGTGAGAGGTGCACAGAAACCTAGAAAGCGTATCAGCTCAGAGATGGATGAAGAAGAGAGGTGGGGGTGTTGACCATTACAGTTGGAAACAGATCAGCATTTTGGTATTCTCCATGAGTGTAGCAGCAATCCAACTCCTCTGAAAAATCATGGGCCTCTCTGACCGATCTCCCAAAGGAAGCTTATAAAACAAAATTTACACAAGAAAAGTGTCAACTTCTTGCCAAAAAGTAAATATCAAAGAAAGTGGCACCAGAAAAAGTGTAATGCTTCATTTACTTACAGTACTACGAGTACTCCCCACAAAAGTATGTGACACCTTGATTGGAAGCTCCTCGCTAAGATTTTGATTCGACACTGCAACATGAGCACAGCCTTGTGCAACACCTTCCACTTGAAGACATTCCATCATTATATAATTAATGCACCTTTGAGAACTTTTAGAAGAGTAAAAGTCGTTGCAGAGAGTTTCCAATGCTATCCTTGAAGAGTGACCTAAACAATGGATGCTTTCCACTATTGAACTACACTGCAGACTGGCAATAGACATAGTGAAGAAGATACTTATATACTGTAAGAAGCAAAATGACATCTCATAACATATGAAATAACCAAGCCAACAAAGGGATTGCTGGTTGCCTCCCTCCATTGAGTCAGTCACTCATTCATTACCGAACAAAACAAAGGAGGCATGCCCTCATGGATTTAATAATACTAATTTACAGTGATAATAGCACAATATTAGAAATATGAATGAAACTTAATTCAGTAATATGTTAATAGAACTCATATTTCTCCCCGCTCCCATTATTCAATTAAATTACCAGTTCAGTGTAGAACATTCATATTCTAGTACAATATTCATACAAGGTCATCAAGCCTTGCATAAAACTTGAAGATATGGGGTAAAACCATTAAAATATCAGAATGATGAATTTATTCATATGCAAGTTTTTCTGATCAATTTATTCATATGCAAGTCATTTCGCTTCCAGTACTGCAGCATAAAATATGCCTTCTTACTTCATGCCATCAGCTTCTTCACAATTTATTAGTGATGATTGTAAACTTTTTCTTTTCTTCTGGGCAGTGCCCCTGACCACGGCTGAGACAGTCAGGATACCATTTGCATAAATATCAAAGCAAAGTTCAAAGGAAACTACACCTGCAGGTGCTGGAGGAATGCCATGCAGACAAAATTTACCCAAAAAGTTATTATCTATCTAAAGTTGCTGAACTCTGGTCCTCATAAATTGAGAATGGAACTGAAAACCTGGTTGTCTTTGGAAGTTTCCAAAATAATTCCGTTCTTGTCGCGGGATTCTGGTGTTTCTTGGAAGCACAACCCACATAAAATGTGGGTCACCAAAATCATTAGTCTCCACTCCAAGTGATAGAGGGATGACATCCAAGAGAGTAAACCTTGAAGCTTCTCATTTCCATTCCCACTCAAGACTGCAGCTTGAACTGCAGCACCATATGCTATAGCCTCATCAGGATTAATTCCCTTTGCAAAGCTCCTTCCCCTGAACAAATCCTGTAGTAACTGCTGCACTTTGGACACTGTTTACATCCACCAGCAAGAACAACAACTCCTTCCCCTAGAAGATCCAACAGCAAGAACAGCATTGTGGACACTGTTTACATCCATCTTAGCATCCCTCAAACACTTCTAGACAGGCTTCGTACATTTGTTGAAGAAATCAACATTCAATTGTTCAAATTAGCACGGGTAATAGTTGCATAGAAATTCATTCTCTTTATCCCAAAACAGTCAATTTCAATCTCTGTTGTAGTCGTAGATGAAAGCCTCCTCTTTGCCTGCCTTCTCGCATTCATTTTCTTAACCACCTAGGAGCTCTAGCGTTTCCAATAAGGTCCACCTTTATGCTTCCTCTTGAATTGCTCTACACAGTAATTCACCATTCTTTATCAAAGTCTCCACCTCCAAGATGAGTCTCTCTCCCGCCGTGGCTTTAACTTCAAAAACACCATCACAGATACTCAGTAGTGACACGTCTAAAAGTACCACCACCTAAATCAAATATCAGCACGTACATTTTGCTTCCTATATCCACCAGCCTTCTTGTCAATGCCATATGCAATAGCTGCAGCAGTTGGTTCATTGATGATGTGCATCACATTTGAGGCCTGCAGTGGCACCTGCATCTTTTGTAGCCTGGATGTTTTAGAGTTAGTGAAGTAAGCAGGACAGTGATAACTGCATTTCGTCACATTTGATCCGAGGTAGGCTTCAGCAGTCTTCCGCATCTTTGTGAGAACCATGGATGAGATTTCATCAGCAGCAAACTTCTCTAGCTGTCCCTCGTGGTTAACCACAATCATAGCCTTATCATCAGGACCTTCAACGACCTTGAATGGCCAGAGTTTCAAAATCACTTTGAACAGTGGCATCACTGAATTTCCTGCCAATCAACCTCTTTTGCATCTACAAATTGACATATTGATGCGATTTTAGATCATATCACTAAAAATATCCCCACTTTTACTGAACTGTACTCTATCAAAAATATGTTAACCTGATATAGTCAGTCAGAGTTGAGTAGGTGTACTACCGAACAAATAGGAAAACACTCTCTCCTTCAATGAACCAAAGATGAAATTTAAGACATAAAACTTTGAGCTCCTAAAACCCCAACCTTCTTTTAACAGGACATAAGAAAGCTTTGATTAATTATACTGAAGTAGACTGAACCCCCAACTTTTATATAATCCTAACCCATTTGCCTATCCAGCAAGCTCAAACTTAGGCATGCATACCGTAACCTCAAACTTGAGGCACACATTCTGTAGCTATATATCAGATCAAAGAGAAAAGCAGTCAAAACTCAAAACTTTAAAAGACATCCACAGAGCAACAATTGAACAGATGAGAAAATTGAAATAAAATTGGTGGTCTTAGAAGATAAATCAGATCCACCAAAAGATTGAGTTGGTAGGGTTCCTCGTGATTTAGTTTAGTAATACCCTAAAAATCCAAATTAAATTCCATGGATTTTTAGAAATGATTTCACGATAGTAGGAGCGAAAGTCACTAAGCTTGGAGAAGTTGTGGAATTAGTTCGAATCCATTTTATTTTCAAAAACTTAACGCTTTTAGGGGTCAACAAAGTTGACTTTTTATACGTTCAAAATTTGGGAAAACTTCCTTCATGAAAGTTGTAGAGCTCGTCGCATACGAAGTTCGTGGACATGTGGAACGCATTATTCGGAGTTCGTGATGATTAAGTTATGAATTTTTGAAAATTGGGAATTTTCTATAAATAGGGAATTTTCTGATTTTATTTTTCATTAAGGATCTAAACTTTTCTTGTTTTTAAGGAATAGTCCCCTGATTCTCTCTCTCTCTCTCGATCGAAACCTTCAGAACTCCTGCTCGTTCCGATAATCTCAACTCCGACCAAATCCAAGTGGGTCCTCCAGCCTCCTACGCCCTGACCGCCTTCCTTGGAGCTTCGCCAGGACGCATATTTCCCTCCTCCGTGTCTCCTTGCCCCGGCCACTGCCTCTATCCCCCGATCGAAGCCCCCGTGAGCCAAGCTTTTGACCCGATCGGATCTTTGGCCGCACGCTTCTGTGCCGCAGGCCCATCCTCCCCATTTTTGTGATCTCCTCCTTCCCCGATCATCCTCATATCCTCCCTTTGCTTGACGATTTGGAGTGTGGAGTGAAAAGATCACGAGTTAAAGATTTCCTCACGTCCCCTCGATTCAATCTGAATCGATCAGACGCATCTGCATTAATCCAACTTCAACGCTTGATCTAGGACGATCTAGGCCGTAACCAAAGCTTAGCTCCGTATGGAAGTCGATCACCCTTTCATTTTGAACCAGTTTGTAGTTGGTCACTTTGCCATCGGAGGTGGTTGGTAGCGCTGACCGCCTAATCGACCACCGCCAGTGGCGCGATCGTAATTCATATTTCGAAGTTTTCATTATCTAGGCGATGATCTATGCATCCATACGAAGCGCTTTTGATATATAACATGGTCATGTTAGAAAAGTTGATAAATAGTGGATTTACGCTTTGACGCTACTATTTAACGCTTTTACGCTTATCTTCGGTTTACGATCTGTGAAGATCTGACCATCGGTTTTGCTTCAATTTTGGATATATTGATGCGTATGACTGTCCCGGTGACTTTGTGAGGTCGCGCTAAGATCCGACCGCTGGATCTTCGTGATAATTGAGAAACAAATGATTAGGAGGCGATTCGCGTGAGAATCCGTCTGGCCGGATTTTTGTATAAATTTGTGAAGATGTTAGTAAGGATCTATTCGTGAAGATCTGACCGCTGATCTTCGTGATGATTTTGGAGGGTGATCCTAAAAGGCGTCCGCGCGAGGATCCCACCGCTGGATCATCATTTAATTTCGATCCGACCGCTGGATTGTCGCTTAAGTATGTTTTTGAGTTATTGGCTAAAATAAGGTCATGTGTGATTAGGTGATTGACGGTCTCCCTTGGGTGAACGATTTCGTGTGTATTGTGTTAAATTGAAGACGCTAGCCGAATATCGAGGTGAGTAAATCGCACATGGTTCATTCCACGAACCGAAATTCGGTGATTTTATTTAATTGGGAAATTGTGGAAATTGTTTTATGAAAATAAATATTTGTTTTAAATTATATGGACTTGATCGACTACGGTCCATAGGTAAGTAAAATGTATTTAAACTATAAAAATGAATTTCTAGATTTTTATTGCATGTGAACTATAGTTGGTATTAGTGGTCACTCTTGTGTGGGTGACTACGTATATATATATTTACGTGGAATATATATTGGATGGTGTGACATCGGGTGAAGTATTGATGTGATTTACTGAGTTATATTTTGAGCATTACCCTTTGGAATATGTGATTTATCTTAGATGTTGTGTTGTCTATGATAATGGGTAATTGAGTAAAGTGCGATAGTTGAGTCGCTGAGATGAATTAAATGAGGAGTCGAGTGAATTGAGGAAGCGCCATTCGTAGGTGAACCTTGGCCCAGGTGACACTTTACTTGATTAGAGCTCTAGTGCATGCCGCGTCATCAATATATGCTTGGGGGATAAAGCGAGTTATCATATGCCCTTGGGTATGACATGACATATCGAATGAGGTGATTAATATAATTAATCATAAGCACTGTAAGTATGATATATCGAATGGGGTGATTAATATAATTAATCATAAGCCTGTAAGTATAATATATCATGCATGGGATGATTTATATAAATAAATCATAAGCCTGCGTGAGTATATATTGAGTAAGAAGTTGTTTATTATTGAGTAGTCATGATGAGATGTGAGTTGATTGATGCTTGAAGTGATGTTGTACACTTCAATTCTTATGCAAAACAAAATTAAAATGTGCTTGAGTTGATTGTGTTACTTTAAATCGCAAGTAATCCTTTCATTTACTCATACGAAGCTTTGCAAAAAGCTTACCGGGTTTGTATTGTTGCAATCCCGTACACTATTCAAACGGTGTAGCGGGTAATCTCGCAGTCGAGAATCGTGGGATCGGTGATCGTCGGGTTAGAGAATTTGTTTTAGTTTTACAGCAATTGTAATTGTGAGGTGAGTTATGCTCATTTGAGCCTTACAATATAATTTGGTGAGAGTGTGCTGTAATAAACAAATTTGAGATTTGGTTTATGTAATATCGAAAGCGATGTGAGGTGTGGTTGTTTTGAGAAAAATTCAGGTTGTATTTATGTGAGTTGTATTAATTCATGTTTCGGATTTGGATTTGTTATTCAAAATCCGAGCGTGTATTATAGTTATATGCTGCATCACCAATTAAGCTCTCGATTAATAGAGTGAATGCAACATAAGATGGTGTTATAGTCTATTTACTCGATCGTATTATGATATGTCAATTCTTATTATGTAAGTTAGGTGTTCAACCTAATTGAGCCTACTACCTCCAATTGTTTAAGACAATCAAGTTTCAATCTAAACACAGGGAGGACTAATAGTAATTGTACCAATAGATCAAAGACTTTTTTCCCTAAATCCACAAGAGTATCAGATCAAATTTATTGTGGGTAAAGTCTAAGTATAAAATCAATATCAAGGACTTGGTCTAACTAATAAGTAATAAGTGAAAGATTTGTAGTTCCCAAATGTACCACTAGTATATATTTTCCACCATTTACACTCCTATTTGATTCATGCTTTCGTTCTTAGCCAACAATCCTACAAACCCTAAACCAAACTCAAAACCTATATATAAGTGTAGACAGGGAAAGATGAACCTACCAAAGGCGGTGTTGGTGAGATTTACGGCCACACAGTTAATAGCTCCATCGGCCAGGCCAAGCTGTCGAGTCGATTGCGGAAGGCAACGCAAAGCATCTGAAGTCACCCTGTTTCCACTGTTAGATTTGGGTATGATCTCAACACGCACCAGTACGCCGCCACACTTTGCTGGTTTACACACGAGTACGTGGTTCCCTATTGCATGTTCTTCTTTTCCTCCATTTTGGCTCAAAAACTCAAAGGAAGGCTTTCTTGAAGTCCTTGAAAAGACAGAATGAGGGCTTCTTCTTGAAGAAGAGCGAGTAATTGAAAGCAAGAAATAGGTAAGAGAAAAGCAAGCCCCTTGGGGAAGATGGAAGTGAAATGAGTCAACTGGAGCTGGTTTAACCACGAGAAGCGTGAGTTATTAGAACGAGAAGCTCGAGAAAAGATCGATTTTGCAAGGTTTTATACGCAAAGCCGCAGCCTTTCCTCGACGTTGATGGGATTGGACTCCATTTGTAAAGATGTAGTTGGTCTGCCACATGATGCGTAATGGCTTTATTTTTTGAAATTTAAAGTTGGAAAAACCCCAATGATACTAAACCATCTAACTACAACCCATTTCCTTTCTACTAGGAATGGAACTAGATCCCTTCGTGTAGTTTACAACTTCAAGTAGGAATGAGAGTAATGGGGAGTACTATTTGAAAGCTAGGGTTCAAGCTTGAGGAAGAGAGAGAGAAGAGAGAAACGAAAGGATAGAATTTCTATATATGTTTGTGTCTGCATATACAACTAATCGAAAACGAGTATAGTAGCAGCTATTTATAGTAGCAGAGAGTAGTAGAAGAGTTACACGTGTAATACAAATTATGAGGTCACTAACAAGCTAACCATGCACTAAACAGTAATTAACACTAATTAACCCTAATTAGGTATGGGAAATATCTGCTTCATTAATACCCTCCTCACCGGATGGTCGGGGAAGACATCAAAATTTGGAGCATAAGCTAGAGCATAAGTAGAGATGCCGAGGAGAGCAAAGACCTTTTGTAAACAGATCGTGAAGTTGTTTGGAGGACACAAACTGTGGCGTATAGAACCACCTTGACTTTATCTCGAGTAAAATGCACATCAACCTCAATATGCTTAAGCTTGGAGTGATACACTTAATCGGATTAGTGGCCGCAAGGGCAAGAGCGGAGATATTGTCACAATGAAGAGTAGGAATGCTAGCAAGAGTAATCCGTGAAATCATGCGACAAGTGTTGTAACCATTGAAGCTCGGAAGTGGTGTCACCATACTTTCCCGGTATTCAGCCTCGATGAAGAGCGAGACACGCCTGTTTGCTTTTTACTACACCAAGAGATTGGAGAATCATTAAGCAAAATAACAAAGCGGTGGTGGACTTCCTATCATTAGGGGTCACCGCAGAAGCCCAATCGGCATCACAATAAGCTTGAAGAGTGAAGCTGTTGTGGATGTAAAGAACCCCTCTGAAATGAATACCATGAGTAAGGGTACCTCCGACATAACGAAGGATTCTTTTGGTGGCCAAGAGATGAGCTTCAGTTGGGGAATGAAGAAATTGGGCATGTGACGGAATTCACCTTGTAAGGCAATATCGAGTCTTGTGAAAGTAAAGATATTGCAAACAACCTACCAAACTTGAAATAGGGAATATCTTGAGGTGACAAAGATGGACTTCCATCTTTATACAGCTTTTGATCCCCGGCCCGACAAGGTGTCGATGAGTGTGATGATCATCCAAACCAGCTTTATGAATCAACTCAGTAGCATATTTATGTTGAGACACAAAGAGGCCATCGAAGTATATGTGATTTCAAGACCAAGGAAAAAAATGTAATCTGCCCAAATCTTTCATGTCAAACTTCAGCTTGCAAAGCCATTTTGAGTTACGAAATGAGAACTTCACTATCACCGGTGAGAATAATGTCATCCACATATAGAAGCAAATAGGCTATGGAGCTGCGGATGTTTTTAACAAATAAGGAAGGATCAAAGATAAGAACACTTAAAACCAAGGCTTGGAAGAAAATTGGTGAACCTTTCATTCCAGTGCTCTAGGTGCCTGCTTCAATCCATATAAGGATTTATGAAGTTTGCAAACAAGATGAGGATGAGCGGGATCTTCAAAGCCTCGAGGTTGGGCCATATATACTTCCTCATTAAGAATGCCATGAAGAAAAGCATTTTTGACATCCAGTTGATGCAAAGTCCATCCCGATTGTGCAGCCAAGCTTAAAATCAAACGCATACGAGTATGTCTCACCACCGAGAGAGAAGGTTTCATAAATGAGTCCACCCCATGCTCCTGACTAAATCCTCCGGCAACAAGTCTAGCTTTGTGTCGTGCTATGGAGCCATCAAAGATTTGTCTTGATTTTGAAAATCCATTTGCGAGGAAACAAGGTTTTTGTTGGAGGTAATTGAACAAGAGACCAAGTCTGGCCGCTTAACAAGTGCATCATACTCCTCCTGCATTGCATTTTTCCAAACTGGACATTGCATAGCAATCTTATAATTATGGGGCTCGAGGCGAGAAAGATCACCGTGAGAAGATGTGTTATTCAAGGTATGGACAAGAAGCATTTTTTCTTTTGTATTCCTCTCTTACTCCTAGTGAGCATAGTATGATCATTTCGTGGACTCGAGAAAGACCTTGAACTGGATGTAAAATGTTAGAACTAGAGAGTTGTGATATGGAGCTAGCGAGAGCACACTCTAGAACAATCGAAATGGAACCACTCCTGGTTGAGTATCAATAGTGACTGTACCAAAGATCTTCTCCAAAATTAATAGTAGTGTTGGAGTCGAGAATGAAATGCAGGAGAACTATGATGATGTCGGTGAAGGAGGTAATAGACAATGCTCGATAGAAGACAAAGAAGGAGTAACATCTCCGGTATGATCAGAAGCAGAGATAAAGGACTAGAATCTTGAACATCAATATCCCGAGACATTATAGTAGTATGATTGATCATGAATTGGAAGAGAGATTGGTACCGATGTGAAGTGGATGCTTGACAAGAACAGGTCTTTGCAAGATGCTCGCGGAGTTTGAGACCGAAGTAATTGTTGGGCAAGAGCCGTGTGTAGAACCACCAGTAGAAACAACGTATACAAAGCTGGCATATGGAAACCGATCTTCCTCAAAGAACACATGTCCGGAAATAATGCATTTTTTACTTGTCAAATTGTAGCATATGTAACCTTTTGTAACCTGCTGCAAATCCAATGAATACACACTTTGCAGTCTTTTGGTTTGTAATTTATTACTTGTTATATGGAGTCATAAGTGGATACTTGAGGTACAACCAAATACTCGAAGCTGCTCTAGAGATGGGGTTTTACAGTAGAGTTTCTCAAATGGAGACTGCATGTTCAATGTTGCGTAGGCATTCTGTTAATCAAATACACTGAAATAGCACAAGCATGATACGTAAGATGGCAGGAAGATAAAGAGGCACGCAAAAGAGTAATAGCTGTCTCTCTAATGTGTCTATTTTTTCTTTCGTAAATGCCATTACATTTGTGGTGTATAGGGACATGAAACCTGATGTGAAATGCCTTGTTTACACAGAAATTCTCTAAATTTG
This sequence comes from Dioscorea zingiberensis, assembly GCA_026586065.1. NCBI lineage: Eukaryota > Viridiplantae > Streptophyta > Magnoliopsida > Dioscoreales > Dioscoreaceae > Dioscorea > Dioscorea zingiberensis. The sequence continues at coordinate 102,950 of JAGGNH010000122.1, forward strand.
TTTCCTGTATATTCTCCTCCTCCATCACTTGAAGACATTTGACATGAGTAGAAAATTGAGTTTCAACAAAATGCACATAGAGCTTGAAAGTAGCTAAGTACTTGATTTATTTTTCATGGGAAAAATCCAGGTATATCTAGTACAATCATCTATGAACAATACAAAAAAATTTGAAACCATCTATAGAAAGATGAGGGAAGGACCCCAAACATCCGAGTGAACAATCTCAAAGGGAAACCGACTCCTAGATTGAGAAGTTGGAAAAGGCGACCTATGAAATTTCCCAAGTAGGCAAGCTTCACAAACTGCGTAATCCTCCTTTGGCATACTTGAGATGTTGCCTTTATTCAACTTATACTAGTAACTATTTCATTTGAGGGATGTCCAAACCTTTGATGCCACAGAGAATGTTTAACCACTCTTCCAACATAAGTCGGGTTTGAATTGCTTTGAAGACTAGGTGATTTTGCTACTTGAACCATGATGTCTTTGAATATGTAATGGCAGATCAAAAGGTATAGGATAAAGCCCTTGATTACTCGGTCCCTTGTACAGCACCTTGTCACCTTGTCTGTATTACACACATAAACTCATCAAAACCAAACAGAACAATTGTTCTGCTTTTGCATAGTTGATAGATAGAAAGCAAATGAAGCAAAGAAGTTCAGGTATAAGGAGAACATTGTTGAGTTTCAACCTGCCTAGTTTAGTATTACCAATGTGAGTGATGTTTAAAAATTTACCATCACCAACTTGCTTGAATCGAAGGCGGTATATGGAGCAAGATTGTTAAGCAAATGCACTTCACTAGTCATATGGTTGGTGGCACCGAATCACCCAACCAAAAATTGAGGTGTGTATTCTTGGAAGAGGCAAACATGGCAACTCCTTGTGGTTGAGTATTCTGAAACCGCTGAGGTGCCTGATTATTCTGAAACATTGGAGTTGATTGAGGTATGTTTGTGGTAGTTTGGAGTTGTGGTGTTGGTACAAGCTGTCACGCACTGTGAAACCCAAATATGTAGTAGCATCGATCTGCCGCTGTGTGGTTTGGCTTGCCACGATATTGACACCCAAAGGAGTTTGAGTTGCCTTGTTGAGAATTCTGAAGATTGGATAAAGTCCTCGCATGTTTTGGCTCCATGGCCTACTTTTCCACAAAGTGACATGTGAAGTTAGAACCACCTCCATTAATGCGAAGTTGTTGTAGCTTTGCATTGCCTCCATCATTAAATTGATTGTTAAATGGAGTACCATTTCCTCTACTCATGCCATTGTTAAAGTTGTTGTTCCCTCTGTAACCTCCAAAGTGTTATTGAGCCGAATCTTGCATTGTTTCCAAAGTGACCATTTGGTCGGTGCAACATAGAAGCTACCATAGATGGACTTGGATCAGCTATAGTGAAAGGATTAGAATTTGAGTAATGTTTCCATATGGCATTGCGAGAAATAGGAGCATAAGGGGCTTGTGAAGACAAGTGGATATTGTTATTAGCTGGAGTAGTGAGTAATGGACTATAAACGGGGAGGCAATGAGGATGGCACTTGGACTCAGGACACAGGGGTAGAAACACAAGATGTGTGTTGCTTTCGGCTGAGCCGAGGAAGAGATGGTATTTTGGCCATCATGGCATTAGAGTTGTAGTTGAAGTTGCTTGAGCCTCTCACTCAATATCAATCTCTGCAGCCTTAAGTAAAGTCTTGAGTTCACCCACGGAACAAGCAACAAGCGAGCTCGATTACGGTCTTAATAGCGGAGCATACTCGGATGGTAAACCTCTCAATACCTTTGTAACAACAATGTCTTCATCATCTACAAAGACTCCAAGCTGTTTCAAGAGCATCTCTAGCAAAACTTGATCTTATCCATGTAAGATTCAATATCATCACCTCCTTTCTTCAAATTCTGCAGATTAGATTTGAGTTGCGGAGAATATTTTTGTCTATTAGGAGCTGCAAACTTGAGTTTCAACCTATGCCACATATCTTGGAGCGGACTTGCTTCCAACTGACACATGACATGGCCACAGGGACTAAGTGTTTGACCAATCATATTAACAATGCTTTGATCTTGTATCTTCCGGTTAGCATACTGGGATGATATCACATTTCCGGAACCATCGATCACGAAACAAATTGAGTGGGGCATGGAAGTGAGCCATCAACATATCCATACTGATTTTGACCTCTAAGAAAGGATTCAAATGCAAATAGCCATGTAGGATAGTTGGATTCATCAAGTAAGATATTTGGGAGATACACGCGAGTCCCAGTAGTGATTGTAGAGGCTTGATTCGTAGATGCGGTCATCTTGGTAAGATAAGAGGTAGGGACAAAAGAATCAGTGTATATCCATTGTAATACTAGTAGATCTCGTGCTTTGAAACCTCACAAAGTATCAAAGAATTAAGAACCTTCACAAATCTTAACAAAGAGCCAACGATCACCACAAATCTTCAAGGAAAGCTAAGAAAAGCTAGGGTTTTGAAACCTCATAGAGTTATATCAACTGATAATGACTTCAATTCCACAATCATGGCTTGCAAATGAGTTCGGACTAACAATACTTCAAGATCTAAGGTTTGAAACCACCGAAAGTAAGAAAATTCTCACAACTTCACAATCAAGTAGTTAAAAATGTGCATAGATTCATAATCGAACACCGATTATACCAAATCAAGCTTCACAATTAAGAAATCACTCTGTAAAATTGTAGATCTAACTTTTCCTTCTTCAAGAACCACGAAGACTTATCTCAAATTTGCAGAGAAGAAAGCCGAAAGCACCGAAGCAAGCACGAAAGCGGTGAGTTTATACGCGCCCGAATTTTGAATAATCAATTCAAAATCCGAAACATGAATTAATACAACTCACATAAATACAACCTGAATTTTTTCTCAAAACAACCACACCTCACATGCTCGATATTACATAAACCAAATCTCAAATTTGTTTATTACAGCACACTCTCACCAAATTATATTGTAAGGCTCAAATGAGCATAACTCACCTCACAATTACAATTGCTGTAAAACTAAAACAAATTCTCTAACCCGCTACGATCACCGTCACGATTCTCCCCGACCTGCAGATTACCCGCTACACCGTTTGAATAGTGTACCGGATTGCAACAATACAAACCCGGTAAGCTTTTTGCAAAGCTTCGTATGAGTAAATGAAAAGGATTACTTGCGATTTAAAGTAACACAATCAACTCAAGCACATTTTAATTTTGTTTTGCATAAGAATTGAAGTGTACAACATCACTTCAAGCATCAATCAACTCACATCTCATCATGACTACTCAATAATAAACAACTTCTTACTCAATATATACTCACGGGCTTATGATTTATTTATATAAATCATCCCATGCAGTATATTATACTTACGAGCTTATGATTAATTATATTAATCACCCCATTCAAAGTATATCATACTTACAGGCTTATGATTAATTATATTAATCACCCCATTCAAGATGTCATGTCATACCCAAGGGCATATGATAACTTCGTTTATCCCCAAGCGATATGTGGCGTGAGCATTTAGAGCTCTAATCAGTATAAAAGTGTCACCTGGGCCAAGGTTCACCTTACGAATGACCCTTTCTCAATTCACTTTCGACTCCTCATTTTAATTCATCTCAGCGACTCAACTATCGCACTTTACTCAATTACCCATTATCATAGACAACACAACATCTAAGATAAATCACATATTCCAAGGGTAATGCTCAAAATATAACTCAGTAAATCACACCATCCAATATATATTCCACGTAAATATATATATCACGTAGTCACCCACACAAGAGTGACCACTAATACCAACTATAGTTCACATGCAATAAAATCTAGAAATTCATTTTATAGTTTAAATACATTTTACTTACCTATGGACCGTAGTCGATCAAGTCCATATAATGTAAAACAAATATTTATTTTAGTAAAACAATTTCCACAATTTCTCAATTAAATAAAATCACCGAATTTCGGTTCGTGGAATGAACCATGTGCGATTTACTCACCTCGATATTCCCTGCGTCTTCAATTCAACACAATACACACGAAATCGCTCACCCAAGGAAGACCGTCAATCACCTAATCACACATGACCTTAACTTAGCCAATAACTCAAAAACATATTCAAACGACAATCCAACGGTCGGATCGAAATTAAATGATGATCCAACGGTGGGATCCTCACGGATCGCCTTTAGGATCACCCTCCAAAAATCATCACGAAGATCCAACGGTCAGATCTTCCTGAATGCGTCCTTACTAACATCTTCACAAATTTATACGAAAATCCAGCGGGCCGGATTCTCACGAATCGCCTCCCTAATCACTGCTTTTGCATTTATCACGAAGATCCAGCGGTCGGATCTTCGCCCATGACCACACAAAGCCACTGGGACAGTCATAAGATCATCGTATCAAAACTACAAGTCCATCTGACGGTCCTAACTTCACATATCACCAATCTAACGATCGAAATCGATCGAAACTTAAAAATTCTTAACTTCATCATACGATATCCAAAAATTATGAATTATATATGCAAACGATCGTATCGACAAGTAGAACACAAAATGGACAGAAACTGTCCTTGGGGTGTCCGGAGGTCGCCGGAAACCACCATCACAGTGGCGGCACCGCCACCCATCCAAAGTCAAAATTAGACAAAACTCCCAACATCAAAGTCCTTCAACTCAACTCCAATTTCACTTTTCATAACTACACCAAAGTCAGATTATAAGCCAAAAAGTAGAATTTTACCTCGCAAGTTTTGAAACCCGAAGAACCCTAGTTTCCCAATCTTCAAAATTCGATCACCCCGGATCAAATCACTGCAAGCCTTCTTGGGGATAGCTTCTACTTCCTCTGGGCTAGAAAAGCCCTCAAAGAACTCGAGCTATAGTGGCCGGAGCTGGGAGAACCAAGGTGGCGAAGGAAGACGATTTCCAGCTCGGCTGTGCGGCTTCTCGGTCTTCTAGCGGCCACCACGATGGTTATCTCAAGTCGATGTCTTCTGGAAAGTTGTAGAAAACTTCACGGTGAGAAAAATTGCTTTTGGAATCAGGTCGATCGGAGGCCTGTAGAGGAAGATATGGCCAGACAAAGTAGAGCCCAGAAAAAAGTGGGGAAGAGCGATTTCGTCTCCGACGAGGCTCTCTTCTCGACCTTGTAGAGCCTCATACAGCTCGTATTTCACTTCGATTTCTTCTACAAACTCGTAAAGGGGTCGAGACTAGAAAAACTCACTTTGTTTCACATCAATCGGTGGCCGGATGAGGAAGAACGAAGGTGACGAAGGGAGGGTCGCGGCTGGGCTCGGGAGAGAAATGGGGAGAAATTTCTGGAGTTCCAGAAATTCTGTCCTCATTTGCAATATTCGGATTTTTTTCATATTTATAGAAAATCCCAATTTTCAAATATTCGTAACTTATTCATACGAACTCCGAATATTACGTTCCATATGTCCACGAACTTCGTATCGACGCGCTCTACAACTTTCATGAAGGAAGTTTTCCCAATTTCCCAATGTATAAAAAGTCAACTCCTTTGACCCCCTAAAGCGTTAGATTTTCAAAATAAAATCGCTCAAACTAATTCCACACTCCTCTAAGCTTCGTACTGCGTGTCCACGACCACGAAATCATTTCCAAAAGCGTCGCCGAAATTAACTTGAATTTTTCGGGTATTACAATCCACCCTCCTTAAAGAAATTTCGTCCGAAATTTAAGCGCTAGTTAATTGCTCTCGATTACGGTTAACCTAACCATCGAATCTCCATCCTTTCCAAAGCTGTAGTAATCTACAAAGCCACAGCCCTTTGTATAAAAATACATTCCTAAGGCCACAAATTCTTTCATCACAAAAGTAAACTCACACAAAATCACCACATGGATCCTCACATAGATCTTCACATAGATCATCTCATAGATCATCACATAGATCTTCACATAGATCTTCACATAGATCATCATCCTGTACTGGCATACAAGCACAGTAAACATTCTCACAAAGCGTTTAAGCTACTCAATTAGCATCACGGTAAATCTCTATAGTAAAACTTAAGCATGCACTATTCTACACAACAATAGAGATGCATCACTCAAAACAAATCATCCCCAAAAGCATGCCAATAAAATCGACACCCGGTGATGATGACTTGGGCTTGCTCAATCCTTGGGCTAAGCATTAGGGCTGGCCAATTGGGCGAAGAAACCGAACCATCCACATTTCAACCGGCCCGAACCAATTTGGGTTTAACATTTGGGCCGAACAATTGGGCTTAACATTTGGGCCTACCATTCGTAGAACAATTGGGCTTACTATTTGTGCCTACCAATCGGCCGAACAATTGGAGCTTACTATTTGGGCCTACAAATCGGCCGAACAATTGGGCTTACTATTTGGGCCTACCAATCGGCCGAACCAAATGCATTTTGAATAGGCCCAACCAAATTTGGGCTTACTATTGAGCCTACTATTGACCCACAACTTTTTAGCTTCGGCTACGGTATGAAATTGTACATACCGTATATACGTATACATACCGTACAGGCATCGTATATACGTATGCATACCATACAACTGTATATACTTATGCATACCGTATGCATCAGTATATACTTATGTATACCGCATATACCGTATATACGTCCGTATATCAAGCATATCTGAGATCCAAAAATATTTGTAAGAGGTAAGGTTGAAACCTCAACTGCACCGCACGAAACCTTTGTCCCCAACCATCGGAGCACAAGCTGTTCATTAATATAATGTGTACAAATTTTATACTTATTATGTCATAAGCGAACATAATAAAATAAGCGAGAGGCGAGGTTCAACCTCGGACCTCTTTGTACCGCGAACTTTACACTCAACCACTTTCGAAAGCACGCTGCTCACGTTATTATCCATACCAATCCTTTTATTTAAACCAAGCTGTTTCAACTGCTTCAACAATTGACCCCAAAACATCCAAGGCTGTGCGAGAAACCCGGTGCGTATCCAAAAGCTATGTAAATCCTACTCATCCAGCTTTTGAAACTTCGGCCCATCATGTCCAAAGCGTTTACGAGCTTCGGCCCATCGTGCTCCACCCACGTCTGATGATGCCTTGATCCGAGATAGGCCCAAGTACAAAATTTGACCCACGTGTCACGGCTTATCCCTTCCGTGATTTACGGTCAAATCTGCTTTCGGCTACATAAATGCGCCCGCGGCGCCTCGAGATTCCCTCGGTCCCCTTACACGCTCTCCACACGCCAAATTTTTAGGGTTTGGGCGACTTTAATCCAACGCGTGGATTCAAATTCGAGATCGCTCATCCAAGCGGTGGAGATCTGCTCACCTTGTTCTATAAATAGGTGCATTCTCGAGACGCCTTGACTGCTCACTCCAAAGGAAAAGAAATTTTCTTAGAGCTCAAGCCTTTCTCTCTCAACTCTTCACCTTTCTCTTCTCAAATCCCCAGCTTTTCACTCTCGGATCTTCAATCTTTTCCTCCAAATCTTCAATCCTTCTTTCTCGAGATCTTTTCTTCCATTTGAAGATTCGATCTCATCTTTCCTCGAGAATCTCGTGATCTCCAATCACCAGTTCAACAACTCCAATCCTTCTAACAAAATCTCCCTCAAACACTAAACCATGTATTCCTCGATTTTCACATCCTCTCACTCCATGACCCAAGAGCCACGAACTCTGCAACTAATGGAGCTCCAAACCCCGCAACAAATGGAACCACAACAACAAAGAACCAACAGAGGAGGGAGGAGGAAACACCCAAGCGGTGGAAGTAGTGCCAACATGGATTTTACGGCGGCCGTGCAGATGGATTCCTACTCCGGAACAAATAAGAATCCTCAAGGATCTTTACTACGTCAAGGGATTTAAGTGCCCAACTTCAGAGCACATTCACGAGATCTGCCTCCAAATTTGAACGGTATGGGTATGTTGAGGGTAAGAACATTTACTTTTGGTTCGAGCGTCGGGGCTCGAGAGAAGCGAGATGAATAGGTGTAATCGAGGCTGCTCCGGTGCCCATGGGAACTAGTTCTCTTGATGCTGGTGGATCCATTGATCTCAATTTTGGGTCCACTTTGGTTCTCTTTGGTCTTTGGTGGATCCATCGACATCAATTTTGGGCCGGTGGTGGATCCATTGACATCAATTTTGGGTCCACTAGTTCTCTATTGATGATGGTAGATCCATTGATCTCAACTTTGGTTCCACCTATTCTCTTGGTAATGAAGGATTTCTTGATTTAAATTTTGTTTCATATTCTTCCTCACACTTCAACACTAATACCGGTACAACTCTTTTGGCACAACAGAGGACAAACATCCCCTGCAACAACGAGGAGGAGATCACGGGGAGGTTCAAACTCTTCCTCTGTTCCCCGTGCACGGGCGAGGGCGTCTTTGGTAACACAAGGCTACTTAGAGGAAGGTAGCGCTTTTGGTTACTATTACGGTGGCTCGGTGATTTACCACGTGGCTCAAAGCGTTTCTCTTGAGCTCGGCCTCAACCCCATCCGGAGTGACTAGGCTTAGTATAGCATAGTCCTCGTTTCCCTTTTGTAATATAAAATCAATAAGATTGTGTGCATGTTTTCTTTTCTTTTTGTTTAACCAACAACAACACCAAGGATGAACCTTGGTCACCCAATACTATTTTCAAAACCATAAACAACTCTACCGCATTACCATCTTTCATAATGATGCAATAAAACAATCACTCAAAAGAATCCAACAATCAATTAAATTAAGCATCGAGGTCTAGCTAGTAACCTCGAGTCAAACCAAACACAAACAATTTCATCGATAGGATTAGGGATTTATAAAGCTAAACACATCCCGAAGTTAGCTAGGAAAAACCCACATCTTTAGAGTTACTCTTACAACTCTTATAGAATCTCGATAATTCCATCTATCAATTGCTTCAACAAAAACTCACCACAATTCAATCCTTAACATTTAGCGATTGAAATCGAATCACACTCCATATCACATAGTAATTCACTTGAACCACTATGGATACCTAACAAAGTCACTAAAATCAATACTCAAATTTGTGTTTAACCACTTCATCTAAAATCAGCCACCAAAGGCACACTATCGTCCAATATCATTTTACAAAGAGTTGATTCTAACTCTCCCAATTATTCTTGACCAAAATCAACTCCATTGCAAAACATTAAGTGTCCCGCCTACGTAAACTTAAAACACCACCACGACTTCAAATTCACTTCAGTCCATCTCCATATTACGATCCAAAACTTAAGAAAACTAGTTCACCACACAAAGGCCACAAAAATTCAATTCCCTTCACTTGAACAAAACTAGGTTCACAAGTCACGGTCAGTCATCAACCCATGATGTTCAAATGAATAAATTTCAAATCCAGTTTTTCTTTGTGAATCGTAAAGTATCGCTCCAAAATGATGCTAGCAACATCAACCACATATATAAGACACATCTCGCGAACTCAATTCAAATTTAGAAATCACCAAAACTACTACTAATTTCAATTCTACCAACAATCCCCGATTCTCAAGGAATTATAGGTACTCAACGACAACCCAAAACAATGGTCGCTCATCTCTAACCATTGAGTACAAAATAAAACTCTGGTCTCAGCACCTTAAACCCTGCTTAACAACTTACAATCACAAGGAAGAATTAACCACAATAATTTCTTCCCTAACCTCAACCTTACTCACAAACTCCACAAGCACATCCCATTACAAAGCGGGATATCTAATCCACGTCGATAATGACGTCCCATCCAAACATGCATGCGTCCAACTTAAGAAGGCAAAATTTATATCAATTCATACTTTCATTATCCACACTAGATGCGTGCATAGGTCAACATTATGCCTTCAACCAAACACTTCAACATCCAAAAGGACCTCACTTCCATAAAACAAATCTCACCGACTCATCGAGTTAAATCTAGAGGTCTCTATTCCTCAAAGATTACAACTGCTTGGAAACTAAACTTATTCTAATCTGAACTTAGAAGACAACTCTACCGTCCCTCTTGACATACACTGTCTAGACCCCATACTAAGACATACCCAATGATTATACCCGATCAAGAGTATATGATGGGGATCCGCATTGCAGACGGGCCATCACTTTCGAGAGTACTTGATTATCACCAAATATGTACCTTACGCCTCACGATACAAAGCATCGCGCCCGAATTTTGAATAATCAATTCAAAATCCGAAACATGAATTAATACAACTCACATAAATACAACCTGAATTTTTTCTCAAAACAACCACACCTCACATCGCCGATATTACATAAACCAAATCTCAAATTTGTTTATTACAGCACACTCTCACCAAATTATATTGTAAGGCTCAAATGAGCATAACTCACCTCACAATTACAATTGCATGTAAAACTAAAACAAATTCTCTAACCCATACGATCACCGTCTGATTCTCCCGACTGCGGGATTACCCGCTACACTGTTTGAATAGTGTGCGGGATTGCAACAATACAAACTTCGGTAAGCTTTTTGCAAAGCTTCGTATGAGTAAATGAAAGGATTACGCGATTTAAAGTAACACAATCAACTCAAGCACATTTTAATTTTGTTTTGCATAAGAATTGAAGTGTACAACATCACTTCAAGCATCAATCAACTCACATCTCATCATGACTACTCAATAATAAACAACTTCTTACTCAATATATACTCACAGGGCTTATGATTTATTTATATAAATCATCCCATGCAGTATATTATACTTACGAGCTTATGATTAATTATATTAATCACCCCATTCAGTATATCATACTTACGAGGCTTATGATTAATTATATTAATCACCCCATTCAAGATGTCATGTCATACCCAAGGGCATATGATAACTTCGTTTATCCCCAAGCGATATGTGGCCAGAGACTAGAGCTCTAAGCTTGTATCGTAAAAGTGTCACTGGGCCAAGGTTCACCTTACGAATGACTGCTTTCTCAATTCACTCGACTCCTCATTTAATTCATCTCAACGACTCAACTATCGCACTTTACTCAATTACCCATTATCATAGACAACACAACATCTAAGATAAATCACATATTCCAAGGGTAATGCTCAAAATATAACTCAGTAAATCACACCATCCAATATATATTCCACGTAAATATATATATACGTAGTCACCCACACAAGAGTGACCACTAATACCAACTATAGTTCACATGCAATAAAATCTAGAAATTCATTTTTATAGTTTAAATACATTTTACTTACCTATGGACCGTAGTCGATCAAGTCGATCCATATAATTTAAAACAAATATTTATTTTAGTAAAACAATTTCCACGATTTCTCAATTAAATAAAATCACCGAATTTCGGTTCGTGAATGAACCATGTGCGATTTACTCACCTCGATATTCCCGCAAGCGTCTTCAATTCAACACAATACACACGAAATCGCTCACCCAAGGAAGACCGTCAATCACCTAATCACACATGACCTTAACTTAGCCAATAACTCAAAAACATATTCAAGCGACAATCCAGCGGTCGGATCGAAATTAAATGATGATCCAGCGGTCGGATCCTCACGGATCGCCCTTAGGATCACCCTCCAAAATCATCACGAAGATCCAGCGGTCGGATCTCCCTGAATCGTCCTTACTAACATCTTCACAAATTTATACGAAAATCCAGCGGACGGATTCTCACGAATACGCCTCCCTAATCACCATTTTGCATTTTATACGAAGATCCAGCGGTCGGATCTTCGCCCATGACCACACAAAGCCACTGGGACAGTCATAAGATCATCGTATCAAAACTACAAGTCCATCTGACGGTCCTAACTTCACATATCACCAATCTAACGATGAAATCGATCGAAACTTAAAATTCATAACTTCATCATCACGATATCCAAAATTATGAATTATATATGCAAACGATCGTATCGACAAGTAGAACACAAAAATGGACAGAAACTGTCCTTGGGGTGTCCGGAGGTCGCCGGAAACCACCATCACAGTGGCGGCACCGCCACCCATCCAAAGTCAAAATTAGACAAAACTCCCAACATCAAAGTCCTTCAACTCAACTCCAATTTCACTTTTCATAACTACACCAAAGTCAGATTATAAGCCAAAAGTAGAATTTTACCTCGCAAGTTTTGAAACCCGAAGAACCCTAGTTTCCCAATCTTCAAAATTCGATCACCCCGGATCAAATCACTGCAAGCCTTCTTGGGGATAGCTTCTACTTCCTCTGGGCTAGAAAAGCCCTCAAAGAACTCGAGCTATAGTGGCCGGAGCTGGGAGAACCAAGGTGGCGAAGGAAGACGATTTCCAGCTCGGCTGTGCGGCTTCTCGGTCTTCTAGCGGCCACCACGATGGTTATCTCAAGTCGATGTCTTCTGGAAAGTTGTAGAAAACTTCACGGTGAGAAAAATTGCTTTTGGAATCAGGTCGATCGGAGGCCTGTAGAGGAAGATATGGCCAGACAAAGTAGAGCCCAGAAAAGTGGGGAAGAGCGATTTCGTCTCCGACGAGGCTCTCTTCTCGACCTTGTAGAGCCTCATACAGCTCGTATTTCACTTCGATTTCTTCTACAAACTCGTAAAGGGGTCGAGACTAGAAAAACCCACTTTGTTTCACATCAATCGGTGGCCGGATGAGGAAGAACGAAGGTGACGAAGGGAGGGTCGCGGCTGGGCTCGGGAGAGAAATGGGGAGAAATTTCTGGAGTTCAGAAATTCTGTCCTCATTTGCAATATTCGGATTTTTTTTTCATATTTATAGAAAATCCCAATTTTCAAATATTAAGTAACTTATTCATACTGAACTCCGAATATTACGTTCCATATGTCCACGAACTTCGTATCGACGCGCTCTACAACTTTCATGAAGGAAGTTTTCCCAATTTCCCAATGTATAAAAAGTCAACTCCTTTGACCCCCTAAAGCGTTGAGTTTTCAAAATAAAATCGTTCGAACTAATTCCACACTCCTCTAAGCTTCTCGTACTTTCGTGTCCACGCGACCACGAAATCATTTCCAAAACGTCATCGAAATTAACTTGAATTTTTGGGTATTACGAGTTCGAGACTTCGAAATAAGCGAGCAAACCCTAGGTCGCAACACGGCTTTGATACCATGAAAGCTAGGGTTACGGAAGCTTGAGGAAGAGAGAGAGAGAAGAGAGAAAGCGAAAGGATAGAATTTCTATATATGTTTGTGTCTGTTACAACTAAGCTGAAAGCGAGTATAGTAGCAGCCTATTTATAGTAGCGAGAGAGTAGTAGAAGAGTTACCGCGTGTAATACGGTGTAGGTCACTAACAAGCTAACCATGCACTAAACAGAATTAACACTAATTAACCCTAATTAGGTATGGGAAATATCTGCTTTCTGTTAATACTATTCACTAGAGAATGTAGTGGGCCATGACAATTGGAGCGCAACTGGTGAACCTATGAACCATACACACATATAGATCTTCTATGCATATCGATGAGGCAGAAAAATGGAACTTTTGGATTTTTTTTTTTTCTCAAAGTTAATAAAATGGAAATGCGTACAATTTTTTTTTTCTTTTGTTGTTAATATTATTGTGAGTGTAAGTAACTTAGACTATGTCCTGAAAATCAAGCATTACCGAGAAAATTTGAATAAAAGCGTAATGATTAACAAAAACCACATCGTCCGAGGAACAAAAATCAAGGTTGGATTAGATTGAACCCAACTAGCCGACTAGCTAATTGCTAATACGAGGTTGGTGGACCCAACTGGTGTTGGTAGGTGTAAAATTGAGTTAAAATTAGGCGGTGGCCGGAAAAACTTACGTAATTACAGTTTTCGATTCGAAATAGGATTTACCTTTGTAAGCTGTTATATAATGCTTGGCCTTTGACGGATCAGATATACTTCACAAATTTCTGCAATTACATCTGCAATAAATTCAGGCTTTTTTGGTACAAATAAATTCAGGATTTTTCTAAAGATAGTTCCCACCAGCTTGTGCAACATGTATAATTAGATTTATCACCAATTATCTGTCCAACACTAGAGCTACTTCCAGCAAAATATGACCCGTGTAACTCAAAAACAAAACTTCTATCATAGTTATGGCAGCAAAAACACGAACAAAAACAAGGTAAGTCCATATATTAGCTAAGGACCCAACATATGCACAATGCATTACAGCAAAAGAAACTTGATGGAAAAAAAAAGGACGTACTACCGACTGTCAGCAAGACTCAAGTTCTTAATTCCCAAATTTCTTCTGTCACTGTTGATCGTAATCTCTTTCCTCTGCCCAGTAGTCATGTCCTCTGCTGAGACACGCAGGATACCCTTGCGTCAATATCAAAGCAAACATTGAACCTAGGAACATGCTTGGGAGCCAGAGAGGAATGTCAGAAGAGGCTAAATTCGCCCAAAAGTTATTCTCTTTGGCTACTCTACACTCCTGCCCTCATATATGGGGAATACGACCGACTCTTGGTTGTCATATATAGTAGTTATATTTGTTCTCTTCATCACAGGTATTCTCGTGTTCTTTGGAATCAAAACATTCATGTATTTCTCAAGCGTATCAAGTGTGCGACTCTCCAACCCGAGTGACAGAGAGGGTGACATCCAAGAGAGCGAAGTCTTGAAGTTTCCGATCTTGATGGCCTTTCAAAACTGCAGCTTGAACCGCAGCTCCATAGGCGATTGCCTCATCTGGATTAACTCCCTTGCACAGCTCCTTCCCTTTGAAGACATCTTTTAATAGTTCTTGCACTTTGGGAATTCTAGAAGGAGCCACCCGCAAGAACAACATCATGGACATTGCTTATCTTCATTTGTAGCATCGCTTAAACACTTTCTCACAGGGTCCATGCACTTGTTGAACAAGTCTTTGTTGAGTTGTTCAAACTTGGCTCTAGTGATACTTGTATAGAAATCCAAACAATCAATTTCAATGTCAACTATGGAAGCAAATGAAAGTCTCCTCTTTGCCTTCTCACATGCATTTCTTAACCTCCTAAGAGCTCTACAGTTTCCAGTGATGTCTAGATTGTGCTTTTTCTTGAATTCCTCAACACAATAGCTCACCATTCTGTTATCAAGATCTTCACCTCCAAGGTGAGTGTGTCTCCAGCTGTAGCCTTCACTTCGAATATACCATCACCTATTGTAAGCAATGACACATCTAGTGTACCACCGCCGAAATCAAATATCATAACATTTCTCTTGCTATACCAGCCGCCCTTTCTGTCAAGTCCATAAGCAATGGCTGCTGCAGTTGGTTCGTTGATGATACGCATCACGTTTAGGCCAGCAATGACTGTGGCATCATTTTGTAGCCTGACGCTGTGAATTATTGAAGTAGGCAGGGACGGTGATAACTGCATTTTTCACAGGTGAACCAAGATAAGCCTCAGCAACTTCCCGCATCTTTGCGAGAACCATAGATGAGATTTCTTCAGCAGAAAACTGTTTCTCTTCGCCCTTGTGGGTAACTACAATCATGGGCTTCTCAGCAGGACCTTCAGTAACCTTGAATGGCCAGAGTTTAAGATCATTTTGAACTGAGGCGTCACTATATCTCCTGCCTATTAAACGCTTTTGCATCTGCACACGAAAGTTCAATTTAGAAACACATGCATGCCAAAAGAGCAAGTCAATGATCAAGAAGAAACAGGTCATATGAAGTTATGAACATAATTTCGGTTATCTTTTGTTTGAAATTCTAAATGAATTGATGACTTTCCAAGTTCTCCCAGTAGCTCCTTTTCTTATGCCACAACTACTCTGTCATATATGGCTACTGGATTGAGCATGTTTATTTGCACCATCGTCTCTAGTGCATGTTTTAAACAATGTGAAATTGTGAAATAAGTAAGAACTGCCTATGTTGAAGAAAGAGTGCAATAGAAATAATAAAATATTTAGACCAAAAACAGTATGATAGTCAATGAAGTATTAAACCTTTTTTCCATGAAATATCAAACTTTCTTAAGGGCTGGAGTTAAAAAGCAAGTACTTAGCTCCGAAATAGGTGATGGACTCTTTAGAGAGACCTCCTAATTAATCTCCTATGTATGGTACTGCACAGTATGTCATACTCTGGAGTCTGGATATTTAACAGTTAATCTACTTTGTCTCCAGATTCGCAATATGATATACTCCGGAAATACCATAAAATTTGCACTTTGTGATGCTAGTTAAGCAACATGACATATATATATTTGTTCTAAATTCCAGCTGTTTACCCAATTAGCAACACGAGCATAGTCACTGAAATTATTCAAGATTTTTCAAAACCTACAATTTATCTTTCGGATAAGCGTGCACCACGGTCACTGCAACACTTACATAGATAAATCACCCTTAATTTTTTTTTTTTTTTTTAGTGAAATTAACAAAACAACAAATTAAAAGAGAGTGGACAAGAAAGCTAAAACCCTTCAAATTAACCGCAAAGAGCTAATTGAAAATACAAAGCAACAATAAATTTAATCACACATTAAGCTTCACGGTACTCTCCTAATCGTGGTCTATACTATTCAAACCAATACTCAGTCCCTACATAATAAAGGATACCAACAACTAATACTATGTAGTGTATGTGCTATTAGAGTATTCGAAATATAAGAATCTCAAAGGAATATAAAGCGTGCTACATTGAGAAACAGATGACTATAAATTTTAATGTTGTGGGTGTGGGAAGAAGACCGTACCAAAGATTGAGTTTGTGGGATTTTAATGATCTGGTTAAATGCAGCGTCGCCTACGAATAGCTCTGAGTCGGTGAAGGCAAACATAGGATGGAGTTGTCCTGTTTCCCTGATCATTCACTATGATTTCTACATGATCGTGCTCCCATACTGCTACGCATGAATAGGTTGTCCCTAAGTCAATCCCTATTGCATGACCCTCTCCTCCTCCTCCTCCCCATCGTCTTCAACTCTTCAAGTATGAGAGGAGAGGAAACTAATAAGAAAGAAGGCTATAAGTAAATAGAAGTCTAGAGAAGACCTAAACTGGTTGCAGTGAGGAGGACTCCTATCCCTAGCGGCCCAAATATGGACGTGACTTTTCCTTTTCCTTGATGGTCGAATAATAAAAAGAACTTGGGGTTTAGCCCAATAGGCTCTCGAAATTAAGTTAGGATTAGACTGGACCTTACCCTCTAAGTGAAAAAATAATAATAATAACAAGGACTAAATACTTGTTACTCCTCAAACTTTTTCCCTGAAAAGCAGTTTAGTCCTCGCCTTTTAAATTAAACTGGATAGTCTTTATTCTCTCTAATTCTCACACAACATGTCCAAAATGACTATTATACCCCTCATTTCCACTTTTTTATTTTTTTTATTTTTTTCCCTTTTTTATTTTTTTTCCTGCTTCTCTCTTTCTCTCGGCTCTCTCTCTATTAGGATTCTCCGCCATGGCCTCCACAACAAGACCCACAAATGCTCGGCTGACTCCTGCAACTCCTGCTCAGTTCCCCAACCCCAATTCCGGCTCAGGCCGGCTCGGCTCCGATCCCATTTCCAACCAACCCGGCTCTCGGTGCGCAACAACCAAGAAATCAGAGAAAGAAACCGAGAAAGAAAGAAATTGAAAAACCCATTTGGCTACTCCAAGATCTCCCTCTCTCTCCACCACCACCACCCCTTATCCACCACTTTGCATTTCAGGCCCCTACTCCCTTCAGCCACACCGCCAAACCAACCCATTTCTCCCGATCGCAACCCACCCAAGATTTCCTTCGCTGTCCCGACCCACTCACTCCTCCTCGGCTGCCGCGTAGGCCCTCGATGCGCTCAGTCTCCGATCATCTCGGCCCTCTCCGGCCCGGACTTTTCGATCCGACTCGTCTCGATTCATCCACGGATGAAAAACCTATCAAATTTCAATCAAAATTCACCAAATCTCCTGTGGAACCAGGTCTCGGATCAAAAAAGCTGGCGCCCGAATGTATCTAACATTTTGGGGCACAAATCAAGAACCTTACTAGAAAAGTGGTCATCGAAAACTAGAGACTTGGCAGGAGGAGCAAAGCTAAGGTTCCAAAGAAGTGAAGAACATCAAACGGAGAAAAGAAAAAAAAGGAGAGAGAGAGAGAGAGAGAGAGAGAGAGAGAGAGAGAGAGAGAGAGAGAGAGAGAGAGAGAGAGAGAGAGAGAGAGAGAGAGAGAGAGAGAGAGAGAGAGAGAGAGAGAGAGAATAAAATAAAATAAAAAGATAAAAAGAGAAAAATTTAAATAAAAAGAAAGAAAGAGAAAAAATAATAAAAAGAGGAAGTGAGGGTATAATAGTCATTTTGGACCTATTGTGTGGATCATTGTGTGAGAATTAGAGAATAAGGACTATCAGTTTAATTTAAAAGCGAGGGACTAAACTGTTTTTCAAGAAAAAGTTTGAGGAGTAACAAGTATTTAGTCCTAATAACAAGCTGAGAGCCTCTCTCTCTCTCTCTCTCTCTCTCTCACAATGTTGATGATATGCTCAAACATTTGGCTGAAACATGAAAAGCGGTGGACTTCAACAAAATAAGCAAACATAGGCAAAATTGTCAAATGTTACACCAAGCTGCAGGGACAAAAACAAGGCGTGGTAATTGGGCTTGATGATTCCTACAAACCCTGAAATCAAATTGGTCCATTATTGGCAATTTCTCAACAATGGTGCTTGGATGAGGTCTCAAATTCTCCCCTTCCTCCAAGATCAACAAAAAGGAGAAAAAACAAAAAAAACTTCCTCTTTCAACTTGCTCGGCTTTTAATTTAGACCAATTTAGTTTTGGTGTTGTTTAGAGGCTTTGTGTTGTAATTTTGTTTTCCTCTTCAAAAAACAAAAAAGGAGAAAAAAATTTCTTACAAAGAAGAGTTAAATAAAAAAAAGAATAGAAGCGTGTCAGTAAGTCATGGAATGTTAGTTACATGGCTTTTCTTGCGACGTGTAGAGAAAAGATTATGAGTTCACATTTTACTAACTTAACTTGGCGAGGCGGGGTGGGGATACTAAAAAAAACAAAAACAAAAACAAAATAGAATGTAGAATCCTAAGAAATTTGACTTGGTAAAATTTGAATGGATTTTTGCTAAATGTACACAACAAATTTCTTAACATACCCGGCTATGAAAATCTGCCCATTAGTTTTCAACTTTATCCTTATTTAAACCCGGCACTCACTCATGGTGCTTACCAATTGCCGCCGATCGACCAACTTCACCCTCCTCCTCTGTCTCTGTATATACACACACTGATCATCATCTCGGAGAACCGTCAAAGATGGAAGGAGAACTCATTTATGCTCAAACAAGCGATTAATCCAAATCCCATGAAGCTCTCGAACTTCTATATATTCAATCTAATTGGCAAATATATTTAAGGAAAAAATTCATTTTACCCCCACGAACTTTGGGCCTAAAAATCAGGCCCGGTTCTTAAACTTTTTTTAATCAGACTGGTCCTTGTACTCTCAAGCGACATCACTAGGAGTCCAAAATTTGAATTTGCCTCCAAATGTAGCGTCACCATAGCCGTTGGGCAGACAAAGGGGCCCTACCAGTTCAAATTTTTTACAAACCCTGAAGGAGGGAGAATGGACATTTCCTATTTAATATAATTTTTTATTTTATTTTCTCTATATTCTCTCTCTCTCTCTCTCTCTCATCTTCTCTTTATGGTAGGCTGCGAAAGAGGCCATCGACCGAGAATAAAGATCGTAGGAACTTAGTCCTCCAACACGCCTCAACCCAGAGCTCCACGAGGCACCATCTTCTTCATCTCAATGTAAGCCATCAAGCTGAGGTAGTAGTTCATCCAATCGTCCATTGTGGAGGAAGAATGTCGAACACCGAAAGCTTTTTGCGGCTCCGTGAGAGGCGGCGACCACCATCGATCACCACCGCCTCCGCCTCCCTCAAATTCAACCTCACCTTCTTGATTTGGTGATCGATTCTCAAATATGGGGTGGGGGCTTTGAGTTCAAAACACACAGAGAGAGGAGAGAGAAATTGAGAGAGGGGAAAGCGGAACCGCTTTTGCAGGGTGGGGCGCACTTTGTAAATATGGGGCCACGGCCCGTGGGCGATTAGGCGGCAGCCAGGGAGAGACAAACGGCTTCGAGCGTGGCGGCCCGGATGAGTAAAGGCGGCCTCTCAGCGTTCTCGGGCGATGCCGTCGTTTACTGACCTAGTCCGCGTGTCGAATGAGGAAGAAGGGCGAGCCCAGCATACCATCGATTAGATCCTCCAAGCGAGCGCCGCAGCGGCGGCGCGACCTCGGCCGTCCTCAATTCCAATTCAGCGAGTCTCCACGCCTCAGCTCGGCCTCCTCGGTGGTCTTCGATATAGAGAAGATGAGAGAGAGAGAGAGAGAGAGAGAGAGAGAGAATATAGAGAAAAAAATTAAAAATTCTATTAAATAGGAAATGTCCATTTTGTCCTCCTTAAGGGTTTAAAAATCTGAACTGTGGGCCCCTTGTCGGCTCCAACGGCTATAGTGGCGTCACATTTGGAGGCAAATTCAAATTTTTGGACTCGAGTGATGTCGATTTGAGTAGAAGGACCGGTCTGATTAAAAAAGTTTAAGGACCAGTCGATTTTTAGGCACTAGATAACAAAAAAGAGTTTGTATGCTCCGAATAAAAATATATACTTGACTTTCCTATGTTAAACTTTGGCTCGTAAACGAAACACTTCTTATTTTATTTACAGATGATGTAGCACAAATCCAACTTATCAAAAGTTTTATCATTACATGATAAAGAGATCGATGTTGCAAGATTGAGCACCGCAATTGCTGAAATGTGAATTTGCATATAATCTTGAAATTGGTGGGTGATATATACCACCCGTTCAATTCTCCCATTTCCTTGGTGATTTTTGTACCCAAAAACTAAGGAAGAGTTCATGCATTTCAAAGACTTTATCAAACCCCCATGCGAAATGTTTGATTTCATAATAAATAACCATAACATTAAATTCAATTAATCGAGCTCCACGATCTCAACTTTTATCTTCTTGCTTGCCTCGATCATTTCCAGTTCCTTCAAATTTTACCTTGCTCGTCTCCAATTTCTTCATGTTTTATCGTGTTTGATAGGCTTCACTTGAAAATATTGCTAAAACCATAGAATACCGAACTGATTTTATAAAAATAAGGTTAAGGGAACTTTACTTCTTTTTATGACAGAAACTAATCACAAAACCTCTAGAAACTCTCCTTCCTAGCTGATCCAAATGGAGCAGCTTGGGACACGTCCTTCAGTTCGGGACACAAGGCAGAAAAACAAAACTGAAAGCGTCTGAGAGGTTATGAGCCAAAGCAGCTAAGTGATCAGCAACAAAATTAGCATCTCTGTATATATTAGAGATTGTAATTTCTTTCTTCTGGCCGGTGGACACGTCCTCAGCAAAGACAGCTTAAGATACTGTTCGCATCAATGTCAAACCAGATATCGAATTTAGCAACACCCCGAGGAACTGGAGGAATATCAGTGAGTTTAAATTGACCCAAATAGTTATTATCTAATGTTGTTGAACTCTCCCCTCATAAATTGGAAAAGGGCAGAAATCTGGTTGTCATATGCAGTAGTCCCATTAACGTTCACTTTTACGGGAATTCTTGTGTTCCTTGGAATCACAACATACATTCCATGTTGATCACCAGTATACTCTACAAAACTCTCCACCCAAGCGATAGAGGGGTGACATCCGAGAGACTCAAGTTTTGAAGCTTCCCAATTTGATTCGCACCACTCAAGACCGCGGCATGAATAGCGGCACCATATGCTACAGCCTCATCAGGATTAATGTCCTTGCACAGCTCCTTTGCCCTTGAACACATTCTGCAATAACTCTTGCACCTTGGGAATTCTAGAAGAGCCACCAACAAGAACAGCGTCATCAACACTGCTTAAATTCTAACTAGAATTGTCTAGCAGTGCTGATGGAACTAATCACTTGGGAATGTTTAACCAAACCATATAAAATAATCCTTAGAAAGCTAATTTCACTATTTTCTGAAGCAATTTTGCAATATAACTGTTAGAGAGAATAACTCATTGGCTAAAATCAAGCCATAACTTAGCCTTCCGTTTCTGATTTGCTGTGTAATTGCTGTAATAGCATCAGTTTAATTAGGATCTGCTGTATATTTGTTGTAAATGCACTGTATTCTTTCTATGTAACAGTAGCATATCTGCTGCTATATAAGTTGTATACTTGTACAAACAAAGACAATGAAAATCACTTTCAACGTATCCAGCCTAGTTCTAGGATCTTTACTTGTGTCTCCTCCTCTTCTCACGTCTTGTTCTCCTGTGTCTCTCCTTTATCTTGTGTCTCTTCTTCCCCATGGCTGCCCTTCCTCCCTCTTCTGCTCCCTCACAAACTACTGCCCAATTCACCAAGCTTAGCAGAAACCAACTACCTCACTTGGCTTCCGTCCAAATCAAACCGTACCTCCATGGCTAAGCTTTGGGGCTATGTCGATGGGTCTATCCCCAAACCCTCTCCCACCACCACTACCGCTGCTGCTGAAGGCCGACTAGCCACCACCATTCCCAACCCGAACATCGAGAAATGGTTCACGGTGGATCAACAAATTGTTAGTCTTCTCACCACCTCCTTGACGAAAATATAGCTCAACTCACCATCGGCCTTCGACACATCTAAAGGAATCTAGGACTGCCTGCTCGTCACTTACTTATCGCAGTTGATCCGTTGCCAATGCCTGCCACTAGCCTCAAAATGCAACTTCATGAGCTTGAAAGGAAACCAATCCATTGATGAGTACCTTCATCAAGCCAAATCTCTCTCAAGAAATGCCCTCGATGCGATCAACAAAACCAGCATCTGATGAAGATTTGGTGATTGCTGTTCTTTAAGGTCTGAGGCCCGAGATTATCTCATGCCTTGAACTGCTCTAACTCGGACTCCCCCAAGATTCTGCGGGACTTCACAGCAGGCTTCGGGGCACGAATCCTCTCATTCGATGCCCAAACCCAAAGAGGCCTCGTTCTCCCGACCATGGCTCTGGCCACCACATTGTTCAATAGCAGCGGCTCCTCCCGATCCGCGACAACCACCCTTCCAGTGGCCAATTTCAATCAAGGCGACCCATTTCCCATACTGGTACTCCTTTCTTTGTCCTTAGGATCCTCCCATTTTTCCTTACAAAATGTCTTTCGTGATTCCGTCTATTCAGTAAAAATCTCCTATCTGTTGCTCGCTTCACTAAGGATAATAATAAAGTTTGTTTCCTTTTTGCTCCTGATTTTTATCAAATATATTGCTTCGTTCTTGTAAGTCTCTTGTTTCAGGGCCCTGTAAAATGGCCTATATCCGCTTCCGTCCAAATCGGTCTCCACCACTCCTCAAGCTCTCCCATCTATTCACTCCTCCATCTGGCACAATTGCCTAGGTCTCTGTCAACTCCGATGTTCTGTCTCGTTAATTTAGGTTCTTTAATAGGTTCAAAGTTGTCTTCATTACTTTTTTTTGTCAATTATATGCACTTAGCAAATCTCATAAATTGCCTTTTAATTCTAATAAAGAGTTTGTGACTTCTCCATTTTATATTATTTATTGATGTATGGGCATCATCTACTTTCTCTGTTAGTGGCTTCAAGTATTATGTTCTCTCTTCTGAGATGATTTTTCCTACTATACTTGGATTTACCCGATCGTCATAAAAATGAAGTGCTTACGATTTCCAAATTAACTTTGGTTGCCATGATTCAAAATCTCTTTAACACCACCATCAAATTTCTTCAAAGTGACAATGGGACTGAATATGTAAATCATGCCTTCCCACACTTTTGTAAATCCTTGGGAATTCAACAAAGGTTCTCTTGTCCTCATACACCACAACAAAATGGCCTTGCCTTGATAAACATCGTCACATTAATTGCCCACGATGGCTCATGATCTTCTTCTCTCCTCACTGGTGCCCCCATAATCTTTGGGTTGAAGCCGTATTAACCTTAGTATATCTCATCACTCTTCTCCTACTCCTCTCCTCAATTGGGATGCTCCTCACACTTTCGTCTTTATGGTAGTCCGCCTTTCTTATTCATCTTTTTAGTCTTTGGTAGTTCATGTTTTCTCATCTTGGTTCTTATGTCTCTAACAAACTCTCAAATTAAGTAGTATAGAGTGTGTGTGTTCTGGGTTTCTGATCCTCAACATAAGGGTTATTGTTGCCTTGATCGCACCACACTAATTAAGTGTCTATGTCTCCGGGCATGTTTTATTTAACGAAACATCATTATTTCCTTACAAAAATTTGCAGGTACAAACTTCTCGCCCATTGGAGTTCACTCACTTGCTCATTGCCCAAGCCCAAATCCTACCTCAGGTGACCCAATTTCCAGCAGCTCTAATGCTCAACATACCCAAAATCTTAACTTGTTACTATATTTTTGTTAGTAAAAAGAAGTTTTTTACTTCTTGGGTTTTACTTTCTATGTTTAGAGGATGAAGAGTTGACTTTTTCTTGACCGATAATTTAAGAAAATTTCTTGTGTAAGTTGTAGAATAGGTTTTTACTTCAACAGTGTCTGAACTCTTCGAGGACTTTTGAAATGATACCTGAACTTTCAAAGTTATCAATGTGATACCTGGACTCATTTGTTAGTATCAACGTCAGTACCTCACGCATCAATTTCTCGTCACATGTAACCGTTACACTATGACCACGTGTCCGTACGTGAGGCACAAAATAAGAGTAAAAGACTAATTTACCCCTCAAAGTATTTTTTTTATTTTTTATTCTTTATTTTTTTGCTTTTCTTTCTTTCTTTTTTTTTCTTTCTTGTTTTTCTTTTTCAGCCTTCTTCTTCCCTCTGCTTTCTTTTCGGCTTCTTTATGCGACCCAACCCGAAGGTCCGCCAAGTCGGGTTCTTCGCCATGCAGCCCATCGCCTCCTCCCCTCCGTCTCAGGCATTTCCCCTCAGGCAACTTTCTCTCTCGGAGTCGCATGATCCCCCGCCCGTCACTCCTCCAACGCCGGGCTTGCCCGTCCGTTCTCTTCTCTCAGCTCCCTCGCCTCCTGCGACCACGCTGGGACTCCCTCGGCCTCCTCCGACCTCTTCCTGCGCCCTCCTCCCACACCGCCTCCTCTTCCCTCACGCTACTTGTAGAGTTGCTTTCTCCCGACGCCCGCTCGGTCTAACTTTCGGTTCGCCCGGCTGCTGATGTGGCAGCGGCGTTGATGGGGATTGGGGAGGAAGAAAAAAAGAAAAAAGATGAAGCGAATTGCAGAACTGCAGAACTAAATGCAAAAGAAGAAGAAGAAGAAGAAGAAAGGTGAGACCGGACAGAGAAGAGAAGATTCTTTTGTTTAATTATTCGATTATACTAAAAAGAGTATAAATCACGAAGTTTGGAGGTATTATATCGAGAACTGTTGCGTGCTCTAGTGGTGGGGAGTTGAGTTGTTGTGAGAGAGGTGGGGTTCGAACCTCATGTCTTCTAAGGTTTGTAAATTTTGTATAATTATTCAGTTTCTCTTAAAAAGTGTATAAATATAAAAGTTTGGAGGTGTTATATCGAGAGGGCGGTTAGATGCTTGAGTGGTGGGGAGTTGAGTTGTTGTGAGGAGAAGTTGGGGGTTCGAATCTCCTTGTCTTCCAAGGTTTGTATATTTTGTATAATTATTTGGTATAAGCCTAAAAAGAGTATAAATATAAAGTTTGGGGCTATTATGTCGAGGGGACTGCTTGGCTCCGGTGGTGGGGAGTTGAGTTGTTGTGAGAGAGGTTGGGGTTCGAACCTCATGTCCTCCAAACTTTGGAAGGAATTAAGTTTTGATCTATTTTAGGAGGAATTTGGGAGAAAAGTCTGCTTTTGCCCTCACTTTTTGATCTTAAGCCTCCACGTGCCTCCGACAACGGTTCCGTGACGGAAATCGACGCGCAGTATTTCGCTGACAAGTTCGGTATCACTTTGATCACTTTGAAAGTTCGTATCATTTCAAACGTTCTCGAAGAGTTCGGGGACATTGTTGAAGTAAAAAACCCTTTGTAGAATACATTAAACCAGTAATGCGTGGACACGTAGTCACTTAAAATAGGAGTTAGGACGGAAAAGTTATGATCCGAGAAAATGGAAGTTACTATTCATAGCTTTGGGTTTTAAATGGGTTTCTTTATTTGGAAAGTGGGAAGAAGAGAGAGAAAGAGTCAAAATCGGAAACCCAATCCCTTTTCTTCGTTTCTCCTTCATTTTAAGCCCACCGCGGTTGATTTCCGGCGATTTCTTAGATTTAATGGACCACCCTCGGACATGCCGCGGTTGGAAGAGAATCCTCTCTTCCTCCTATTCCAATCCATGTAAGTAATTCAAGTTGGGTAGCCTTGTCTTGAGAGATTCGGGTGGGATTTCTCAGTTTTTGCCAAATCGGAGGTTTTGCTTTGATCTCCGATTTCAAACGGTTTTCGGCTGGGAATTTTTAGGGGGTTTTGGTTGTTGGGGAGATGTTGATCTTCATGCTAACCTTCTTGCAGCTTGAATCGGACCGTAGGAGGAAAATCGAAGGTGAGCGGTAACTTCATGAGGATTTCATACTATTCGACGATTTCCAGGCCAATTGGTTTGGAATTGGTTGTTTTTGCAGGTATAAATGTTGTTGGCCTTGTTGTGGAGGTCATGTTGATGTAGGTTGCTTGACCGGATTTGGATGTTAGAATGCGATTGGTAGCGTGAAACCCCGCGCCAAAAGCTGGTGGTGGCGCTTTTATGGCACGTCACGCCCTAAAAATGCATTATTTTAGTTTATGTAAATTATGCCTAGCGATTTGGAGACTATGGCCACAATTACGTTTTAGAAAAATTCGACTTTAGATGTTGATTAGGAAGTGTTAGCCTTTGAGTTTATTAAATGTCTTTTTATTGTAGTGATTTTTGGATTTGATTAAGAAATTGGAAGAGGATTAGAGAGCGTTAAGGCCAAATTCAAGTCATGCTAAAGAGAAATTTTAGATTTGTTGAATCGATTAAGAATCTTAAAATGGAAAAGCCGGGTTTAGAGGTAATTATGAGTAAATTGAATTATTGATATTTTGTGGAAATAATGCGTCGATATTAAATTATTTCCCTTGTTTGTTATTTATACTGCCTGCCAAATTTTGTGCAGGACATATTGAGCCCTCAGAGTGAGGAGGATCGGCTACAGGCAAAGGCTTATTTGAGAGACATACTAGTGAGTGGACATTTTGATTTTTAATTAAACTATGCATCGCGGTGTTGATTTTTAGATCATGAATCTATTTGAGATTTTAAATATCTCGATTAAATATGATTTCATTGCTTTCGAAAAGAAAGAGTTTTTGAAGCGTGCACTGACGATAAAAAGGCTATCATTGTTACATGCATGCATTGCACGGTGCGGCCTGCACCCTCCGGTGTATTAGTCTGAGTCGTGAGTCCCTCTAGACTATATATTAATGCTGGTGGCATTCTCCTTAGATGCATCATCTGCCTGTGTGATCCTCTTCAGGATAGTGCAGAGATAGTTAGTCGGCAAAACCCTCTAACTATACGTGGTTAGTCGGCAGTCCCTACTAACCACCTCCTCCTAAATTCGATTCGGCAGTACCATCCGAGCGTCGCCATCTAGCTTCGGCAACACCCTCCAGATGGCATGAGATGACTAGTCGGCAGTACTCCTCTAGTCATCGAGCGTTTTACACCTAAAGATCGATTTTAAAGAAAAGCCGGATTTGGAGTTTTTCTTAAATCGTGCTGCATCGCGGGATTTAAAGAAGAAGAAAATGGGAAAGCATTAAATTATATTATTTTTCCTTCAGTAAACTACTTTATTTTTGTCCACTTATTCTAACAGTTTTCAATGCTTTTCCACTGGGCCCTTCAGTTTTCAAGCGCCGAATTCAGATTTCCACAGGTCATGCATTCAAGAAATCGAGGCATAGGATCAACCACTTCCGTTTTTGGACCGTAGGTTATCACTTAACCTACCTATGTAAGATACTCGGCTTAATTTTCTTAGAATTGCTCACGATAACCCAACTTAAATTGAAGGATGTTTATTACTTGAGGATTTGGTTGTTTTAAGATGAAGTACCTTTGAATGTAGATATACGGAATGTAAATATATGGAATGTATATATGGTTGTGAGATTAGTTTAAGTTTCATGTCCAGATTTTGTAAATTTGGGTAGTCAATTTTAGGGGAAGTTTTGCCTAAATTTCGCTAAAACTTTTACCTAATTTGGGCCCCTGCGGTGTCAGGTCGGGTTCTGTCCTCACGCCCCTCTCAGGCTCCTCATCCAATTCCAGACCCTGCTCCTCCTGCTAATCCACCCATTCATCCCATGAAAACCGTCTTCAAGATGGCATTGTTCAGCCACGAATTCAGCACCTATGGCACGATGAAGTATCCTCCTCCTCGTGCTTTCCTTCTTTGCTTCTTGATTCTCTTGAACCTACAGCTATACCTGAGGCCTCTAAACAAGGGTGTGGCATCTTTGCCATGGCGGATGAAATTAATGCCCTCTTGAAGAATAATACTTGGACCACTGGTTTTGCATCTCCATCAACTGAATAACGTTGGCTGCAAAATGGGTGTTTCGAGTGAAGCACAATCCGGATGAGATTGTAGAACGTCACAAAGCTTCGTCTTGTGGCTAAAGGATTTCATCAACAAAGCAAGGTATTGATTATGAGAGGAAACCTTTAGTCTGTGATTAAACTTTTACCACTATTAGGTATTGTGCTTTGTCTTCTGCGTGTCTAGAGGCTACCAGTCGGATCGTCAATTGACGTCAAGAATGCGCGCTTTGTTCATGGTTTTCTCAAGGAGGCTTGTTCTTTGAGTCGCCAAGCGCCAACCCGCTGTCATCTTCGCCTCTATTACGTCGGATTGGGCTGGTTGTCGACTCTCGTTTGTTCTACTTACGGCTATCTTTGTTATCTTGGCACTAACTTGATCTCTTGGTGCTCCAAAAGCGACCCACCATTGCTCGTTCGGACTTAATCACGAATATCGATCTCTTTCTCATGCGGTGCGTAGACAACTTGGTTAGCTTTCTTACTCTATGAACTAGTTGCTAGAATACAATTTCCTATCCTACTACATTGTGATAACCTTAGTGCTACATACATGCCTTCTAATCCGGTTTTCCATGCTCGCACTAAGCATATTGAACTTGATTATCACTTTGTCCGTGAGAAAGTGGCTATTGGTAGTCATCGTGTTTGTTTTATACCATCCATTGATCACCCGGCCGATCTTCTTACCAAACCACTTCACAAACCTTTGTCATGCTCTTCTTTCTCACAAACTTGTTCGTCCGGGACATGTCAAGTTTGAGGGGGATGTAAGAGAATAACTCATTGGCTAAAATCAAGCCATAACTTAGCCTTCCTTTTTGATTTTTTGTGTAATTGTTGTAATAGCATCAGTTTAATTAGGATCTGCTGTATATTTTTTGTAAATGAACCATCTCATTCATTGAGCTGCGGTGAGATAGCTAATAGACATAAATAATTAAGATTACAGAAAATCCTAGAAAAGTTGTTTAAGAATGACCACGAGCGAAAACACTAATCTCTTGGCAAAGTGAGAATGAAACCAAGGAAAGTAGTAAGCAAAATGCCAAAATGCACAAGCATGTTACATTGTGCAACCAGCAAACAAAAGAGTACCCGCCAGCTGCCTCACTCTTCCCAACTTTTTGATTCATCCCCAAAAGCAGAACCAGCGTATGATAGAGAATTACTTTGCTCACATGTCACTAGTATTTTAGTTTTACAAGACAAACTATGTATTCATTCTTTTTTTTTTTTTTGAAATGAAAGGGGTTTGGAACCCAGCCTAGGCTGGGAGGCTCAATATGCCCCAGTTCCATTTGTTAAATTAATATTAAAATTTTGCGTCGGGGGACATAAAACACAACCCCGAGCTACAATAGAACTATTACAATAATCCTCGTAGAGTACATCATGAATAATAGCAGAGTCTCATCTAACCAAAGATCATCAATAAAAGATAAACTAGCAAGGTATTCATTCTTAATATGCCATAAATTGTCATTACTTACGTTGTCTTCTCAATTCCAGTCAAATGTTTTGTAACTGTAATAAATCCCTTTCTTTGGGCTGGTGGCGTGTCCCTCGGCCAAGACACTCATGATACCATTTGCATATATATGATTCTATCCAGGAGCGAGGTTAGGGTTTAGAGTCACTTTTTAGGTCACATTTCCACATCTCGACCGTTCAGTTTTAGCTACTAATGTATAGATCATCTATGCAAAATTTCAACCAAATTGATGGTCATTAAGGCATTGATAACTGCTTTAAAGCTAGTACGGTTTAGGTTGGACAGATTCAGTTAGATCCACTGGTTTAAGTGAGTTAGGTACCTTTTAAAGATCATCAATTTGGCTGAAATTTTGCATAGATGATCTATACATTAGTACCTAAAACTGAAGCGGTCGAGGATGTGGATATGAGACCAAAAGTGACTCTAAACCCCTAACCTCGCTCTCGAAATTTCAAAGCGAGGCCTGCCCTGATAAAATCTGTGTATATATATAGACACACACACACACTAAAGCAAACATCAAATTTAGGAACAGCCAGATCTTTCTCGTGTAGCTTGTAGCTTTTCTGCTTTAGTTAGCAAATTTAAGCTTTTCCAAGGTTTCAAATTCAGCAGAGGAGGGTTTAATTATGTAGCTGTAGTGACTCGAAAGCATTTTTGTAAACAGAGCAACTAGGCACAAAATTTTACTCTGTGGCATGTCTTGTGAATTGAGTTGTGAGATCATAGATCTGAAAACAAAAATGATATCTATAGCAATCAGGCATTATCTGCCTCAAAGCAGAACAAGAACAAAACCAAACCAGACTAGTCATGTTAGCACAACAATGAGCAAGTCACCATAACGGTAAAATATTACAGCCAGAAAAAGGAGTGCCTGTGGACACCATTCCATCACTCCTTTAAAACTTCATTTCATCCTCAAATAACAGAACAGGCACATAAAAAGACTTCGGCTTAACGGACAAAGTAAAATAATGTTCAAATATAGCTAAACCTGTAGATCATAATCACTTAAGAATAGGTGTCATCTTCAGTCATAGTAAGAATAAAAGATTACCATCTCTTTTCATCTTCTCAATTTCCAGAGTTCTTTCACGATTGATTGTAATCCCTCTCTTCCGCCCAGACAACCTGTCCTCAGCACGCACACTCAAGATACCATTTGCATCAATATCAAAATGAACATCAAATTTGTAAACACCTTTTGGACCTGGAGGAATACCATCGATCTCAAATTCGCCCAGAAAGTTATTATTTAAAGTTCTTTCACTCTCACCCTCATAAATGCTGAAGCAGATAACTTCTTGGTTGTCACAAGCAGTCTTTAAAACTCTGTGCTTCATGACTGGAGTCCTTGTGTTTCTTGGGATCACAACGGTCATGAAATGTCGATCACCAGTACTTGGCGCTATAGTTTCCACCCCAAGTGACAGGGGGTGACATCCAAGAGAGTGAAATTTTGAAGGAAAAGATCTTTCCACTTAAACTGGCAGCTTGAAGAGCGGCACCATATGCAACAGCCTCATCTGGATTAATGCCCTTGCACAGTTCCTTCCCTGGAAAACAGGTTCTGTAATAGCTGCTGCACCTTTGGGAATTCTAGAAGAGCCACCACAAACAACAACGTCATGGACACTGCTTATGTCCACTTTAGCATCCCTCAAACACTTCTCCACAGGATCCATACAATTATCGAAGAACTCCATGTTGAGTTGTTCAAATTTCAAGTGTGAGTAATAGTTATATAGAAATCATTATCATGATGCAAAACAATCAATTTCGATGTCAGTAGTAGTTGTAAACGAAAAGCCTCCTCTTTGCCTTCTCACATTCATTTCTTAACCTCCTAAGAGCTCTGGAGTTTCCACTAACATCCACATTATGCTTCTTCTTGAACTGTTCAACACAGTAATCGACCATTTTGTTACTGAAGTCCTCGCCTCCTAGATGGGTGTCTCCAGCCGTAGCCTTCACTTCAAAGACACCATAACTTATAGCAAGCAGTGAGACATCTATAGTACCACCACCTAAATCAAATATCATCACGTTTCTCTTGCAATACCAACCAACTTTATTGTCAATCCCATAAGCAATAGCTGCAGCAGTTGGTTCGTTGATAAGGCGCATCACCTTTAGGCCAGCAGTGACAGCAGCAGTGTTAGTAGCCTGACGCTGTGAGTCATTAAAGTAAGCAGGGACAGTGATAACTGCATTCCTCACAGTTGAGCCTAGATAGGCCTCAGCAATCTCCGCATCTTTCCAAGAACCATGGATGAGATTTGTTCAGCCGCAAACTGTTTCTCCTCACCCTTTTGGGTAACTACAATCATGGGCTTGTCAGCAGGACCTTCAATGACCTTGAATGGCCAGAGCTTCATATCACTCTGAAC
Source organism: Dioscorea zingiberensis (assembly GCA_026586065.1). Classification (NCBI taxonomy): domain Eukaryota; kingdom Viridiplantae; phylum Streptophyta; class Magnoliopsida; order Dioscoreales; family Dioscoreaceae; genus Dioscorea; species Dioscorea zingiberensis. The sequence goes on from JAGGNH010000122.1 coordinate 135,427, forward strand.
AAATGCATCACTGAATCTTCTACCGATTAACCTTTTTGCATCTGCAAATTGATATCATAGTTAGAAACTAAATTAGATTAGGCCAATGGAGAGAAACTTTGGAAAGAGTGGGAATAACACTGAAGTTTTAATTAGCTGATATACATAATAGGTTACTACATAATAACCATGTTAAATCTACGTTAATGATGCTAAATCTAAACATGTAACATCATCTATATGCCACATGATTTATCACAGAAACTACAGTGAAGCTGAAATTGCTAGTTTGAAGAATGTTCTATAGTCTAATGTATATATATTTGCTTTTTATCACATATGGCTATACTTGCATACTTCACTAATTCTCAACCACACACATTCCGTGAACTTCCACAAAATACAGTTGGTTAACTAGACAACATAAATAAATTTGTATGCATGTTTTAGCAGTAAATGCGGAATTCCTGAATATGAGTAAAAACATCTCGTGGTATGCATATTTCTGGATCAAGTTGATGTCAGACAAACTATTATAAATTATTATGATAATTTCTGTCATTAGAGATTTAGACTATGCATCTCTTTAAGTTAGCACAACTAAACATGGTGTACCTATGGTATAATCTATCATTCCATGTTTTACAGAATTACTCTCTAAATATACTGTTAGGGTATTTAACTGCGATAATGGATGTGACAATAAACTTACCAAAGATTGAGTTTGCAGGGTTTCTGATGATTTGGTTATATGCTGCATCACCAATCATTCGTTCGGTATCAGTGAAAGCAACATAAGATGGAGTCATTCTGTTGCCCTGCTCATTCACTATGACTTCCACGCGGTCGTGTTTCCACACTGCCACACATGAATATGTTGTCCCAAGATCAATCCCGATTGCATGGCCTTCCCTTTCCACCCATACTCATCTCAAAGCTGGAGAACAAACATAAATAACGATCAAAGAGAAAGTTAAACATGGAGAATGCAGAAGGATGATTTTTTATTAGATTTTCACTTTGTAGAACTGCTATGAACTGATAAACATATAAACTTAAAATGCAATATATAACTAACAATCACATTTCTCTATTGATGGATCTACGAGAAAAAGGGGAATCAAGGTTGCGGAATTATTATACAAGTTCCCCAAATTCTCATTGTTTCTCAAACTAGAATAGCACCTCAATGGGATTATGTATCATGATGTAAAGAGTATAATTGGCAATGAAGAAATAATCCAGAAGTGGACACGTGTTTAGCTAGAATAGTCTCAAGTCTCTGTTATAAGTCTCTGTTAGTATAAAATTGAAACTCTTTTCATCATGTAATTCTCAGCCTTATTGAAATAGTTACCATATCAATAGTTCAATACGATTGTAATTTTTCTTCATCTTTTCTCTATAAAATTTTCTTCCTTCTTCATCTTCTTCCTCCTTTAGATTCATACCTAGAATTCCAACATGGTATCAGAGCCCATGGCGGCCTGACCGGTGATCATCTCGCTTCTTTCCGCTGCAATTTTTTTCCGTTTTGTTTAATTACCAACAGAAATTCCCAAATTACCAGATCAAGAACCCTAGAAATTGCATCTTCTTCATCTTTTCTGTACAATTATCAGTCACCAAGGTTACTTCGAAGAATTAAGTTTTTCAGTTTGCTGTACAATTACAAGCCAAAATCACAAGTTTGATCTATGTTCATAGTTGTTCTTCGTCAATTTTTGAGTTCGTAGCAAGTTCGTCAGGAACATTTGTTCTTTAAGATTCAGAATTTTGTTCATCTATAATACACTGAAATCCTTTCAAGAAATTAGATCTGTTTCTCTTCAAGATCTGAAATTAATGGCAGCCTCAAACCAACAGTGTAGTGCAACCTCTGTTCGTCTAGATGAAACCAATTACCCAACTTGGTTATATCTGATGCATCATCATATTAGAGGGCATGGTTTACTCAAATTCATTGATGGCTCTTACCCTTGTCCATCTCAGTTTCACATTGCAGATGATGGTTCACTTACTCCTGGTAACTCTGAGGCTTATGAGCGATGGGTGCAGCAGGACAGTATCTTGATCTCAATGATCACAAATTCACTCTCCGCTGAAGCACTTACTTTAGTGATTGGATGTCAAACTTCAATGGAGGTATGGTCCACTCTCAAACAACATTATGCAGCAAATTCTGAATTTCATGTTATGCAATTAAAGTCTACAATGCAAAGCATTAGAAAGGGCTCAGATTCGATAGATCAATACTTGTTGCGCTTCAAATCTGTTAGAGACAAATTGGCTGCAGCAGGAGTTACAATGAATGATCAAGATGTTAAGTATTTGATTCTTGCTGGTCTCCCTATTGAATATGGTCCTACTAGACAAATTATCAGAGGAAAACATGATATAACCATGAATGAAGTCAGGTCTCTATTACTCTCTGCTGAATTTGAGATTGAATTGCAGAACAAGGCATTGTCTTTTATCCTCTTTAACTGCTATGGTTGCCCAAAATGTTATGACAGTACCACAAGGCTATACTTGCCCAAATCCTGTGTCTAATGTTGGATATCACAGTGCATACTCTAATGCCTTCTTGCGCAATGGAAGTTATTCATCTAATATTGCTATGAATTCATTACCTCAAGCCTGCTCTTCTGATCAATAATTCACCACTCAGTAATTCCTCGTCCTAGTAGCTATTTGCCACAACCATATAATGGTTATGTTCAACAAAATGGCAATGGAAGATTTTCACAACCCAATAATGGCTTCATTCGGCAAAACAATGGTCTTCAACCAACTGGTATTTCTCTACATCAACCTAATGGATTTTCACAGCAGCAAAATGGTGGTGTCTTTTCACAAGCAGGAAAATGGAGGTTTTCAGCAAAATAACAAACCACAACAACTTGGTGCCTTTAGGATGTCTTCTTTAGGAGCAGGGAGGCTGAATACTTCTCAGATGGGCAGATAAGAAGGAAGGAAATTATATCAGAACTCCCAAGTTTAGACAAGTTTTTGGTTAAGCACATAACTAAGCTTGAAAAAGAAGTGCAAGAAACCAAGAAGAGAAGGAATGATTCTAAGAGGAAGGAACTGTGGGAAATTCCAACAGAATCGTCAATGAGAAGGCCAATTCAGATAAAGGAAAAATTACCTCAGAGACTGTTCTAGGATTGGGAACTGTCCTTTTGAAGCATGGTTCAAAGTTTGAGAAGGAGATCGAGGAGGCAAAGGAAAAGTCAAGAGGGGATTTTGAAACACTTCGAAAGAAGTTTGAGAGAAACAAAACATCATCTGAGGCTATTCCCAGCTTGGAAAGTATGCTGATTAAACATTCTTCAAAAACTTGAAAGAGGAAGTTGAAGAGGCCAAGAAGAACTTTGCAGGAACATCTGCTATTGAATTGAATAAGGATGCTGCGGAAAACATGGAGAAACATGCTAGTGTGGCAGAAACAAATAAGAAGGGTGGTAGCAAAGGGGCTCAAGGTAGTTTTGGATAAGATCATGCTTAAAATCTGTGCACAAGTTAGAAAAGAGAAAATGCAAGCCTTGGCAAAGGGAAACAATTATGAATATCGTACACTTGAAAAGAAAAAGGAAGGAAACAGTGTTACACTGAAAGAAATTGGAAACATTTTTGAGACAAGGCACTCGGCAGCTTCTCGATACTCCTCCTGAAAGACCTCTATTATTGAACTGTAGGCAGGCTTGTTGTTCTATGAAGCTATGTCAGGCACTACCTCTCATTCCTCCTGGTTGAGGAAAATTCTGGGCAGTTCCTTGCTTGATCAACTTCTGCACTTTTACCAAAGGCCTTATCGTTGAAGAACTTATATCTCTGCTGCAACCTAGTTCTTGGTTTCCCAAGCACTAGTTTGAGGGGGATGTAAAGAGTATAATTGGCAATGAAGAAATAATCCAGAAGTGGACACGTGTTTTAGCTAGAATAGTCTCAAGTCTCTGTTATAAGTCTCTGTTAGTATAAAATTGAAACTCTTTCATCATGTAATTCTCAGCCTTATTGGAAATAGTTACCGTATCAATAGTTCAATACGATTGTAATTTTCTTCATCTTTTCTCTATAAAATTTTCTTCCTTCTTCATCTTCTTCCTCCTTTAGATTCATACCTAGAATTCCAACACATGACACTACACAATAATAACTAAACAAATCCATAAAGGCTATCCAAATTCAATCCTTTAGATGGTTTGAGGTATAGGCCCCATGTATCAAAACAAATAAAACATGTCCCATAATTGGAAAAAAAAAAAAAAAAGGAGTTTGTTCATGAGTTTTTTGAGATCAGTAGTGTTCCTGATCAGGTTTTAGTTATACTCTACTCTTTCAGTTATACACAGACCCAATTGAACATAGAAAATAAAGCAACACATTGACGATTTCTCTCTACAATATCTAAACCAGCCCCAAAATTCATGGCAGGGTTGATCCAAATTTAGAAGTATTATCACTAGGCTGGAGAGAATATGTGAGACCTCTCTCTGAACAGTACCTAAAACCCCCACTTCAAATTTAGTCTAAAACCCAACTAAAATCTGAAACTATAAAACCAAAATGATTAAAGGGAGAGAGGCTTCAAAGGTCCTACCTTTAAGCATAAAAGGTCTAACCTTTAACCATCAAGTTCTTACATTTTAATCACTAGAAAATGAAAGGCCTTACCTTTTAATTAAGCAGGACCTCTTGAGTTCTTAACGATCTCGAGTGTAGAGCAGAGTAAGCCTAAACCAGAGCTGTCTTCACAGGAATATTTCTCGCCTCTATCCTTTTATGCTCTCTCAAACAATATGGGATTTTTTTTTTTTGGTGAAAAATGGGATCATCATCAAGAAACCTACCAAAGAATTAAAGAGAAGGCAAAAGCAAAGTTCTTTTTCTCTAAAGACAATGCAAAAGGCTTTTAAAACTGGGATTTTTTCTATCCCGCTTTAACTTTTGGCGCACTGAAAAATGAAAACAAGAAATTGGCCCAAAAATAAAAAATAAAACAAAAGAAAGCTTGCTTCACCTAAGAGGTTTGGTCTAGCGGAAACCTGGTTAGGCCTACAATATGAGCTGGATATTGGGGAGATTTTTATCTAAATCAGGTCCCACTCAAAGAGTCAAAGTGGTAGTACACACTTGGCCTCCATTTAAAAGAAAAAAAAAACCTGCTTCAAAGAAAAAACCAATCATGACTTGGACACCTGTGTCTTTCTTTCTAGGTGATGGCCAGAATTGACCAAGGTCTCCCACCATTTGAATCCCTTCATGAAGAGAGAGAGAAAACTAGTATGATTGAGCTTGTGTATGCTTTTTTGATAAGAGAGCTTGTGTATGCTTTGTTAAAGGGAAATCTAAAAGTGATTAGAGGGGCAATCATGCTCAACGATGATTAGGCATGATGTTATGAGTTTCATGGATTTGTCACCAATAACTGTTGACCGAACGAATGAAATTGTTAAGAAAAGATATATGTAGAAAGTCTCATCTACTTAAAATCACTGGCATAGGATGCATGAGACTTTCTACATATATCTTTTTCTTAACAATTTAAAATCACTGGCATCTCCTTTTGTGAGTTACGAATTTTGACTGAACATCGGAAAGAATGTGGGATTGGAAAACCTTGAAGCAGAGAGGAGCTTGTACCCACTTGATTGAATGTTTCCAAGAGCGTAACCACACTCATGTATGAGCCGAAAGAAAAGACTTGTCCCATGAGGCCATGAATCTGTTTGAGATTTCTACTGTGTTAACCAAAATTGCCTCCTGGAGCTTATGGTGGCTAGTTATGGAGCTTCTGAACTGTTTTTAAGCAACAAAAACTGCTAATTTATATAGCAGCACACCCTTTTCTTCCATACACTAATTTGCTTCAATAAGCTTGGCAAAGCTGTTGATTTTCTTAAGCATTCACATTCAACCCTGTCAAACAAATAAGTTGGAGTTTGAACGCCAATCTATACCTAAAAGACGAAGATACTAATCAAATGAATAGTGATCACTGACTACTTTTATCCATTAAGGTTAGTAGACTAGGATTATTTATGACCTTTTATTGAACCGATGGATTAAGCAAATGAGTTCTCCCAGATACCTTCCTCTCTACCTGCTTCTTTTTCAACCTGTTTCTTTGATCAATCAAGTCTATAAACCTCTTCTGTCTAAAACGCTAAGTTCCCTTTTCTATTGCTCCTCACTATTTTCTTTTAATTCCCGAATCCCACTTCTGATACTACGTCATATCACGACTCAAGAACATGATATTCAATTGCACGTGTACATACTGTCAAACATGCACATGCAGTGAGTAGTACTGTAGTAGTGATAATATTGTACAACTCAAATGTGTTTTAACTGTTTTTTAATGACTTAGGCCTCTTAGCCAGGAAAACAAAATTAAACAGCCACTTTACACCCCATAACCAAAACAGCATTGGAGAGTCCTCGTCACTCCCCAAAATTAACACTCATCTCCAAGGACTTCCAATAACCTGGATCGTGTATAACAACAATCACTGATTTCTTACCTCAACTTTCCGATTCCCTCAATGCAAGATTTTCTATCTGTTGATGGTATTCCCTTTCTTCTGGCCAGTTTAAACATCAAAGGACTTGGTCACTATAAAAGCAAAGGAAAGAAAAAATCTTGCTGATTTTTGTTGTGGTCTTACTTTTTGTGAGAAAAGGTTTTGTCTTTTAAACACAATGATCTGGACTGTGGAGTAGGAGCAGGGCAAGCCCTAAACCAGAGCGTCGTTTAGTCTCCCCGTTACTTTTTGCTTGTCTCTTTCTTTTCTGTGTCCGCGATCAAAAACATAAGCATTGGGATTTCTTACGACTTTCTTATGCCAGAATGTATTACAAGGCGATCGCTATTTGACTGGTATTTGTCTTTCTCTTTTTTCTTATTTGAGCAATTTCTCGTTCATATATGTTATAGACTTACAGTTCATCCATATGGAGAGAAAACTTGCATGATTAAGATTGTGTTTGTTTTGCTAAAGGGGCAATAGTTTTCTATACGAAATTAGTAAAGTTACAGAAACAGGCCAAGAAAATGTTTAGAAAAGGAGAGCCAAAGAGAGTTATAATTAGTTGCAAAGTGAGTTTTTAGACTACATGACTTTATCAAGGTTCTAACTAGGTAAGGAGCTTCTGAACTGTTTAACCATCGAAAGGTGATCATTTCTATAACAGCACAATAACTATGATGAAAAATAAGGTGTTTCAAATGATGCTCCAGAAATCAGGTTGGTTTCTAATGCAATTCACAAATCACAATCATGTTACTGATTTTTACTGCATTAAGCTTCCTTTTCATTACATGTATCAACAAAATTATCGGATAGTATAACCCTGTGGAGCTACAGTCCCTCTTCTCTGATCCCTAAACAAAAAACAAAAAGTCTCCTTTTGTTGCCTCCAAACACGCAACACAAGTGTAAAATTGATCTAATAAAAGACCAAGAATACTAATCATATGAGTAGTGATCTGTCTACTTATGTTAAGGTTATTAGGATTTAGGATAGCATTTTTGTAGATGTTTTATTTAGCATAGGGTATTATAAATTGGACCATTGTAGTCTATTGTAATCATACTTTGAGTAAAAGTATGATTATAACATGCTGTTCTCTGTTCCATCTTCTTTTCCGCTCAAGCTACATTCTGCTAATCTCTAAAACCCCTAAAGTCCGTTTTCTATTTCTCGTCTATTTTCTCTCAATTACCAAATCCCACTTCTAATCTCACATCATATCACGACTCAAAATATGATATTCAATTGTGTATATATTGTCAAACATACCCATGCAGTGAGTAGTATTGATAATGTAGAACTCAAATGTGTTCTTAATGATTCCAGTAATCAATCGGTCATGTCTCTTACCCAGGAAAAGAAAAACAAACAGGCACTTTACACCCCATAACCAAACAGCATAGAAGAGTCAGCTGGCTACCTCACTGCCCCAAAATTTTGATTCATCCCAGTAAACTTCCAATAACCTGGATCAAGCATAAAAAAACTGTCAAAAAGATAGGAACACCAGCACCAAATTGATTTTATAAAAATGCAGTGTCCTTAGTATGCCATAGATTATTTTTAAATTCTTACCTCAACTTTCCAATAAAATCAAGATTTTTTATCTGTTAATTGTGATCCCTTTCTTCTGGCCGGTCGACATCTCCTCAGCAAACACACTCAATAAACCATTACAATCAATATGAAAGCAAGTATTCAGTTGAGGAACACCCTTGGGAGCTGGAGGAATGTTGTCTAGGGAAAATTCACCCAAAAGATTATTGTATACTGCCATTGCATTCTCGCCCTCATAAATCCTATATAGGGCCCCAACTTGATTGTCATAACCAGTAGTTAAATATTGGTTTTTCATGACAGGAATTGTAGTGTTTCTTGGAATCAGAACTGTCATCTTACCATCATAACCAGTCTCAACGCCAAGTGAGAAAGGGGTGACATCCAAGAGAGTGAAGTCTTGAAGCTCCCCATTTCCATTCCCACTTAATACAGCAGCTTCAACAGCAGCACCATATGCCACAGCCTCATCTGGATTAATGCCCTTGCACAACTCTATCCCTTGGAACAAATCCTGTAATATCTGTTGTAGTTTTGGAATTCTAGAAGAGCCACCAGCAAGAACAACATCATGTACACTGCTTTTGCCCATGTTTGCATCCTTCAGACACTTCTCCACAGGCTCCACACACTTGTTGAAGAAATCCATGTTCAGTTGTTCAAATTTTCCTCGAGTAATACTAGGTATAGAAATCAGTACCTTGATGCAAACAGTCAATTTCAATGTCAGTCTCTGTCATAAAAGAAAGTCTCCTCTTTGCCTTCTCGCAGGCATTTAGTAACCTACTAAGAGCTCTGGAGTTTCCCACTAAGGTCCAAATTATGTTTCCTCTCTATTGCTCAACACAGTAATTCACCATTCTGTTATCGAAGTCTTCACCTCCAAGGTGAGTGTCTCCAGCTGCGGCCTTCACTTCAAAGACACCACCAATAATGGTAAGTAATGAGACATCTAAAGTACCACCACCTAAATCAAATATCATCACATTTCTCCTACTATACCCACTGGCCTTCTTGTCAAGGCCATGCGCTTAATGGCTGCAGCAGTTGGTTCATTTATAATCCGCATCACATTTAGGCCAGCAATGCCACCAGCATCTTTTTGTAGCCCTGACGCTGTGAATCATTGAAGTGAGCAGGGACAGTTATAACTGCATTTCTTACTGTTGAGCCAAGGTAGGCCCTCAGCTATCTCTCGCATCTTTCCGAGAACCATGGATGAGATTTCTTCTGCAGCAAACTGTTTTTCTTCACCGTTTTGGGTAACCGCAATCAAGGGCCTGTCACCAGGACCTTCAATGACCTTGAATGGCCAAAGTTTCACATCATTCTGAACTGTTGAATCACTGAATCTCCTACCAATTAAACGCTTTGCATCTGCAAATTGGTGCCAAACTTAGAAACACAAACTATAAAAGAAAGAGAATAAAAGAATATTTAGAAACATGCAGTATCAGGCCAGCAGTTGAAATTATTTATGTTACAAGATTGAACAAAATGACTAAATTTAATTCACCAGTCAGTTTGGTACAATATTTATTGTTTCTTTTATGGTTATTTGGTTAGTAGTAATATTGTTAAGTGAATACCTTATGGTTATTCCAAATCCTCACTCTCACTATACAGGGCTTCAGGCATATAACTCCAAAATTACTATGACTGGTGGATTACTATGCATCACTTCAATCACACTTGCTCTTTACACAAAATCAGATGAGTACATGTGTAAAATACTTTTTCCTCTATCTACTATGTAAATCAGAGAGATCTGCTTATTTCATTGAAGACCAGGTGTTAGACTGAATTTTGATTTCATTCCTGGACTTTGTATATCATAGGTACATTTGTGAATCGGGTACATAGTTAATGGCACCATTTGTCAACAATGGGAGTGGTAGAGGTACTACTCATATATGACGTGCAGTGCGAATTAAAACAGACCTAAATCAGGGAATTGAAAATGCAATAAAGCTGACCTAATGTAGTCACAGAACTTGAGCAAAATTAAAAAAAACAAATAAACAAACAGAATAAAAATTGATGATGAAAGAAAATATGTAGAGGAGTACTGAGAACAGAACTGATAAATGACTATTTGGATGTATGTGGATGTGGAAGATATGTAGATAATCGTACCAAATATTGAGTTGGTTGGATTTCTGATGACCTGGTTAAATGCTGCATCACCTACCAATCGCTTCTTATCAGTGAAGGCAACATGAGATGGAGTTGTCCTATTGCCCTGATCATTTACTATTATTTCTACACGATTGTGCTTCCACACTCCCACACATGAGTATGTTGTTCCCAGATCAATCCCAATTGCATGGCCTCCTGTCCCATCCATTCTCTAGTAAAAAACTGGGACAAAAACATAACACAAGAAAAGAGTTAATAATCAAATACAGTGTCAAAGAGGCTGTCTTTTAGTCTTCTAACTTTCTACATGTTCTTCATGTGCATAACAAAGAGAAGTCCACTGGGGAAGGGAAAGTGGTCAAAAAACAGATACCAGGTAGATAAAAGTAAATGGGGGTAATTAACCTTACATAGCAGTGATAGCACTACTCTTCTGTAAGTTATTGAGCCAGTTATTGAAGGCAGCATATTTAGCTAATAACAGCAGGTACACGAAGTTGTTTGAAATTGCAATTACTCCTGAGTTACCCTACTCAAAGATACAGGGGAACCGATCAACCGAAGAAGAAAACTCTCTTGGAATTCTAATACTATCTTTCCGAATATTGATTCTTTCTAGAACTAGAATAACACCCGAATAGAACACTAATGATAACATCAATAACAGCAATGAATTATACCCAATTGAACATAGCAAATTAACAAAACATTGACATTTTGACAATTTATCTCTACTGTATCTAAACCCCAAAACCATGGTGACTGATGCAAACTCAGTACTTAAATAATTTGTTATCATTAGTTTTGGAGAGAATATGAAACCGTTCTGTGAATTGGCATTTGATAACCACTTCAGATAAATCAGAAACTGTAAAATCAAAATGATGGGAAGACGAAAGGGTAACAAAGGTCTTACCTTTAGGCATAAAAGGTCGAACCTTTAAACTTTAAACATCAAAGGTCGCACCTTTAATCATCAAAAGAACGAAAAAAGGAAGGCCTTGGCAATTTTGGAGCGATGAAAAGGTCTTACCTTTTTCATAAGAAAAATGTCTTACCTGTCAACGGCGACGATCTCGACTGTGGAGCGGAGTTAGAGTAAACCAGAGTGTCTGAGTCTCTCTCTCTCTGTATCTCTCTATGTATGTATGTATATACATATGCCCTCAATAAGGATCGGGATCTTTTGCTCTAAAAATTCTCCATTCTTTCTTTTTTAATCGTGTCAATCACTCAATCCATTAACATGTAGCAAAGAAGTAAACAATACACAGTAATTCACATGTTTTGGGCCCGGTAAGAAAAAGTTACTGACTAGAGGCCTAGTGAAGTAGAAACTTCGGCGTAATGATACCGTGAAAACAGCTGTTCTCATTTTCAAGTAATCAAATAACATGATGTTACTCCAAAATTGAACCGACCTAGGTCAAGTTCAAAATCCAGTTTATTCATAACCCATGGCCCCATAGGATCTCTGTATGGATAGGAGGTGTCTCTAGGGATGCCAACCGACATTATGTCATTTGCTTCCTCCTTATCAAAACCATAGCATAATTTAGTTATAGTGAGGGGAAGACATTATGCACCGATATTATGTTACTTGCATCATTAAGCTGCATACAAGAATTTTTACAAATAGCCCACTTTATCATAAAAGCGTGGTGTGAGAGAATAATATTATATATTAAACTTTGATAAGTTACTTTTAAACTCAAGGCTCCACTACCTTTGGGATCAAAATGTTAAAGGACAGCACAATTCATGAATTGAGGGTAGTAGAGAATATCATTTTTCATTTTTTTTAATGTGGAAGATCAATTGCATTAGTGAAGTGAAATTTCACATAATGATTTACTTTTTCATAGCTGCAACAAAAATAGTCAATAAGAAAGAAATTGCGATTCCTAACTATAACTGGTAGAGGAGGAAAAATGTAAACTCGATCAGGTTCAAAACCTTCCAAGACACCTATTCTACTAAAGCAGTTGTAGCTCCAACAAAACAAGACTTACTCAGGGAGTCAGGGTCCATGAGACTTTCCTTTTCTTAAAGGGAGCAGAACTCCATTTATAAGAAAGAATGTCAATACAAAAAGGATGAAGGGCTAAACAGAAACCCCTCCAAATTAAAACAAAGCAACCTACATACAAAACTTAGCAGCACTAAATGAAACTCAGTGAAGAAAATGAAAATGAAGTAACCCAATGAAGTTGATTCCGATGATAAAGGTCCACAAGGAAATGGGGAACCTTGCATGATGCAACATGATAATCTTTGGGTTGACAGCCAATGAGGATGGCCCCGTTTGAGGTGGTTATTACCATAGGAGGTGCTCCCAAACGCAATAGAGGGTGTCCGCGTGATCAGGAACAATCTGAAACCCTGATTCTGGGGATACTCACCCATCCTCTCCATCTTCAGTGATATATTTGACTTCTACTGCTAGTAACTGTTCCCAGGTTGCTGTTTGGTTGGGGCCAAGATCCCATTGTCTAAGGCGGGTCTCATACCTCACCTTTTTATTAGGCTTGTTTGTGGCATTCCTTTATCGGAGTAATACTGGCACACAACCAAGAGTTCTTAGACGATATCCTTATGCATGTAAGCTACGGGAAGATGGAGTCTTATATAAGATCACTAGCTAGGAGTTTATTTCATGTTCTTTTTGTTTTATTTTCAGTCACTGAATAAGTGTGCAATCCAAGCTCTTAATTAGAGCCGCTTATTAGGAACGTTTTTGATCTGTCCATGTGTGGTTTCAACACTATGAAAAAGTTGAATCCTAGCGCATGCAACAGTCTAGCATTGAAATAGTATGGTCGTAAGATTTTAACTAAAAAATTATTTATTCTCCTCGAAAGAAAGAAAAATTGCAAAGTCTCATATTGGTATATATATATATATATGATCGCTGTGACACAAGACCCAAACAGAAACGGGTAGAGACTCTTCATTAATCCGTGAGTACAAGCTACAGCAACGATTCTCAAGCATGTTGTGAGTCTAATAATTCCTTCTAGCAAGGGTATGGGAAGACAGGATCGACAGTGCTACAGACAAGAAGAAGCCAAGGAGGACAAGTCCAGAACATGTCTTATACAAACCCCAATAATAGCCGTTAGTGGCCAGCTCCGCGAACGTGCCAAAGTGATCAGAGAGAGCTTTATCCACAGCTTGGACAGTAAGAAATCCTGCAACAGCTCCTGTAACTAATAAATTCGACAAAACCTGCCAAAATTTGTTTTGATAGATTGTTATCGAAAGATGTCAACTCCCCAACTCCAATTGCTATATACATCAACCAGATAGTTTTCGATTAATTACCAAATTAGTAAGACTGATGAGAAAAGAAAAAGAAAAAAAAAGTATGACTGAGTGAAACCATAAATAATTATCATCGATCCTCTCAAATTATAAATCAAACAACCAAATTAACCTCATTTTTCTTGTTCCCAGATTTCGTTTTATCGAGGTGAATTTCTCCAAGCCGGTAAAGCTCATACCGAGCGAAGTCATGCCCTGGTGACAATCTAGTTTTATACGCCTTAAATTAATTTTATCAAACAGGCGTATGTTTTTTGATACTGTATTGATGAAATAATAACATAATGAAAAGTTTTCCTTCTCTTGGCTCCCAAGTTTTAATTTATTCTGTTCAGGCACATTTACAAAGCGAATTTCGTTGCTAATAAATTGGCGGATCTTGACTATGATAGAATTCAACCTGCTGTTTGGTTTCTTGTCTCCCCATGTTCCCAGCGTTCCATGGTCGGGGGTTGTATTTGTGAGTTTTCGTTGTAGTTTTTCTTTTCTGGTATCAGAAAAAATAATAATAATAATGAAAAGTGCAAATTAAGTAACTATGCACCCATACCTTCTGGCCATAGAAATCAATCAACAGGTTCCCTTCATCATTTCCTCTCTTGATGCGCAAAGCTACAATTACGGTTCCATAGATTGAAAACCCAATTCCAGAGAACTGCTGTGGCAGCCATGTATCTGCATTTAATTAATGAAATGAACTGAGTTTCGTCTATAATGTTGATATAGCATACATGGGATTACAAGTTGATGATGCATGGGGATGATTGACAGTGGTGATGGATCAATTTGACATGCATATTTATACATACTGGAATCCAACTTGATCATAAAAACGAGCGGTTTTAGTGTTTCCGTTGTCATTAGGGTCTTGATAATCCTGATTATTGGTTACGAGCATCACGAGTGATACAAACAGAACAATGGCAGTCAGGACCCTCAATACAATAGTAACGATTCGCGAGACCCCAGGCGAAAGCATAAAGGCCATCTCTGCTTTCTCAACACCAGAGATTTCGCTTCCGCCTGGCCAGAGCTTTCAAAAGCAAGGCGTTCCTACGTTGGTTTCTTTCAGAGTTTCAGCTAGCTAGCTAGTATGCCATTGTTTTTGTTCTCTATTGGAAGTTGTTCCAGGAATAGTTGCACAAAATTTGGAGCTGCATAAACATAGCGGAGCCAAGACCATATATAGACCTTTTTTCTCTTTTCTTTCTCGAGTGTTGACTGATTATAATCTGCAACTTCCAGAAACCTGAAGGTACATTTCACCTAAACTTCTGACCAGAAAACAAATTTCACCCTAAACTACTCTAGCCACTCACTCACAAGCGTATCAATAGATTTTTATTTTTACTTTTCAATTTATATCTGAAATTGATCTTGCAATGTTTCATAGTTTTCCTTTTGTTTTTTTTTTTTTTCTCTCTCTCTCTAGGGAAAAGAAGACAATTTTGTTCAAAAAACAATCGGTATATTAAATGACACTATAGAGTACAACAGATAGATGCAAAAGAACATCAAAATAAAAAATAAAATAAATAAATAAAAACAAAACCAAGGTGCATTAGGCCCATCTAAATTAGAGGGTAATTAATAAGAACATGACCACATGCTAAAAGGCATTTAAAAAGCATTATGTACATCATTTAAGTAGTAATAACAAAGGGGTGGGTTTGGTTCGAGCGATTAGGTTTTTGGGTCAAAGCTGAGAACCGAACCGAATTAGGGCTTGGTTCTATTGAAGTTCGCTTTTGCATTTTTGAGAATTTGAAACCGAAAATCGAACCGACCGGGCTTCAGCTTGCTCGTTCCAGTCCAGTTAGGTTTTTTTTAAATCATTTTATGAATAATCTCAACTAAATAAAGAATTTTTCATACTAACGCGTTTAGCTTTTTTAATCATTTATATATATTTATCCATATCCATTTGAGCCACGAATCAAGTCCATATGCTAACAATAATCTAGGAAACTAGGTATAAAAGGCCATTGGAGCCTTCCTCCATAATAATAATAAGGCCATTGGAGCCTTATTTAATATAAGATAAAAAATAAAAGAGCAACTCATTAACCATATACAAAAACTAAAAGAACCACCAGAAAAGGGAAGGAGCAAATCGCTCTTCTACCATGTAAAACACAAATTTCACTACTTGAGCTTGTAGATCTCTCACAGGGCAACTTCCACTTACTCCTCATTTGTGTAGCAATACTGAGCAATCTTACCGACAAGGTCAACAAAGTAAAAGATAATTAGATTGAAACCGAGAACCTGAGGAAAAGACAATCACTATTATTCATGAGTCTACATTCTAATACATTTATCAGTATATTTCTATGCACCTTGAAAAATAATATTGCAAGAACTATAGCCATTCTCATCTCACTGGAGAAAACCTTTATTCCATAAAGTTCACGGGTAGTGCAACTTACCATGCCAAAGCAGCAGCATTATGTTCTAAGCATTTTCATCTCACTGCAGATATCTTCTCCATACCAAGACCAGCTTGCAGCAATGGATTAAACTCAGCCACAAAAAAATAGATAAAATTATACAGAAGAAAACAATGCAGCATAAAAAATTACCAGCAATGTGAAGGCTATGGCTAGGATTGATAAAGCTAGAGAGCCAGTCTCAAGGAGACTGAAATTGAGATCTATGTTAATACTTGCATAAATCAAAGCTACCATGACACAGAATGGAACCTGCACAGTCATAATATAAAATGAATAGAAGCTGAGTTCTCAACCACAAACAGAAGCAAAAAGATGCAAACCTTGGCCAAATTCTTCGAAACAAAATGTAGATGTAGAAGTACCCAATTGAATATCAAGTAGTAAGATTCCATCTTGCAAAGAAGGTTCACAAAAACATGTTTACCCATAATTTTCTTTTTAAGTTCAAGTATAACCTACCTACCATAAGCAACCTCTATTGTGCTTTAGATCTGAAACAAGGGAACAAAAAATGACAAAATAAGACTGCGAACAATAACCGATAACTAAGTGAAAACGGAAGAGAGAAAAACCTTGTAGCACATGCTTGGCTCCTAGTGGGTATGTAGGCAGGCGGTGGCAAGATCCACAAACCATTTAAGCTATTTCTACATCACAAATCCACAATTACAGCGGTCACCATTACAACGTTCACCATGTGAGATTTCACAATTTACTAAACCTGAGAGCACTAAGGCTCTATAGAACATTCCATACTATATTTCCATTAATAAAAATCCCCAATCTATAAATTCTTTGTTGCTATCATATATTGAAGAGAAGTATACAGAACTTTTCAAGTTTCAAATATGAGAAAACCCATATGATATGAAACTTAGCATTCAGAACAAGAAGACAGTGTTAACAAGATTGCATAATCGGAGATAATAAGTTGGGTGAGGAATGACGAGGAAAGTGGTGGCGGTGGTGGTTGTGAAAAGAAAAGATGGGTTGGGCCTCGTGGCGCGCTTTTGTCTACTTGCTACACTTTGGTCTCCATCGTCTCTTTCTCTACGGAGTTGCAAACAACAATTTAATATGTTTACAACAAATAGAAATATCAATCTGATGTGAAACATAGTATAAATAATTTGATAAATAGAGAGTACCTTTCTACTAAGATATTCATCGGGGATGCGGACTCTTCCGATCTAAATGCGACCCTGTACTCGGCTTAAGCTTCGGCCGATAATGGTCATCTGGACTCGAGAAGGCGGTGTTGACAAACCCATCACTTGATGATATAGTTGATAGCGCCCGGTGACAACGACATCCATTGGGCACCGTTTGGTGCTTTGATCGACGTCGATCTAGTCATATCAAAATTCGACCAAAGCGATGTGTCTGGAGGAAGAGAGGAAAAGAAAGAAAAGGAACTAACGTGAGAGTGAGGTCGCCATCTCCAATCGTCAAGGTCTAAAATAGACCATAGTCTAAGAGGGTGTATTCAATTGAGAGTTTATAGGATTTTTTGGACTTTAAAAGTCTGTAGGTATTCAATTAGGATTTTAAAAGTCATTCTAAATCTGGATGTATTCAATTAAGATTTTAAAATATCCATCAAAATATAGTGGTATTCAAAACTTTAAAGATTCTTAAGGATTTCATTAAATGTTAGATTGTGAGGGATTTTAGGGGGCTAGGTATAAATACAAAATCCATTCAGAAATCTCTCACCCAGCTGCAGATTTTGACGTTCTGTCTCGCTGGCTCAGTAGAAGACGTCTAGAGCCTCACCGGGTTTTCTCCTCGGTAGATAAGTTCTTCTTCAAATCGAAAAGCCGGGGAGTAAAACATGGACCTGTGGGGGCTCAAAGCCCGGTAGCAAACGGCGCAGCCTCCCGCTCAAAAAAGAAGCAATCGGCTGCCAAAAGCGATTCCGACGACTCGTCCTTGAGACCATCGATCTTGCCAAGATCCATACTTCATGCGCAATCACCTTGGAAGGTATCAACCCCTTTCTCTTTCTCTTTTCTCTTCGTATACGTATCTTAATCGTGCAATCTCATAGTTCTTGCTGGGGTTTTGTAGCTATGAGTGTAAACTTTGCTTGACGTTGCACAACAATGAGGGTACCTACTTGGCCCATACATTAAATGGGGTCAGAGTTAACTCATAAGCTGATAATTATATCTTTTGTTTTGATTACTTGCAGTGAAAATTTGTAGGCTGGGGTATAGAGTAACCAAGCAGTTCGATGGAGAGACAACGCAGAGTCTCTTCTCTTCCAGGTGTGTGTTCGTTGTGTTATTTTGGTTGTGTGTATCTGAAAAAACTTATTTGCTTCAACAAGTGAGTAAAACTATTGGTGCTCAATGTAGTGTCATGGCAACTGAATTGATGAATTTGGATTCATTTCAATATGAACTGAACAACAATTCAACAGATTCAATTGACTAGAATATGAAGTCTGGAACAATGGAATATATTGCATTATAATAGATTAAATAAAAGAATTTTTTATTTTGATATACCTACTTAAAGCCTACTAGTTGAATCAAGCCAGAATTTGCAATCTTTTAGGCCTCTAGTTTAATGGTTTATGCTATTGGTTGAGCTATCCTCTAATTTTTGCTATTTGTTATATATCAATGTGCTTATGTGCAGTTGCAGCTATATCTCAAAAGTTGAGCCACCAGAGACGAACAAACCTCAACCACCCCCAACAGCTAATGGCACAGGTGCTCCTGGAGTTCCTTCAAGGCCTCAACCCCCAGCAGCCAACAGAGAGCATTGCAACAAATGACAATTTGAGATGATATGACCTGTGTCAGCTAGCTATACCTTGAACTTTAATTACTCCTTTCGGTGTAGAAGTTCAGAGTCCCATTTTTCATTTGTAAATGCATGTGTTAAGATTTAAATTGAAAAGATATTGAAAAGTTGTAACATGTAACAATATCTGATATTTGTATGATTGCAATTTCATGTGAACATATTGCATTTTGCATTATGCATGTATTGGTCTTGTTAACCCGTATCTTGATTTGATATGAACACAAATTTTCTCCCTCTTTATGTACTCTAATATTTCGTTGGTGGCTTGTCAATGATTAATGGTTGAACATGATGTGATATTTGGGAAAAAGGATTCAAGTACATATACTAGGCAGCAGTAACAAAACCAGAGGCAAAAGAAACATTTGCATGTTCAATCTTCCTGCCCATGTAGTCTTGCAATATTTCAATGATCCCAAGATATATATATATATATATAGCACTACATCATACATTCCATGAAACATTTGCTGGGCTCCTTGATTGTCCATGATCTGCTCTGCTCTTGATGGCATGTGTACACCCAGTTCATCTTGGAGTCTGTGTATTTAAGTAAAGAGAGAAAAAGATGTTATTCATATGCCACGAGAGTAACCTATAATACTAGAAAAGTAGAAATTAAATTGACACTAGGAATGCTTTGATTTGATAGAGTTCTCTCTTTGATTTTGATACTAGTAACCTATGCCATTGTATAAGAGCATTTTGTTTCACGTCATAATCATTTTATTCTATTGTTTGTGTTTTGATCAATTTATTTATTTATGGCTATTACAAACAATCTATAGACTTATAAAATCTACGTAAATACTTGATAAATCAATCTAATAAAATCTGCTTAACTCCATATGGAATTAAAACAATCCATGGAGTTAGCGTAATCCATAGATTATTAAAAGTCAGCCAAAATCTTTTTAAAATCTGAATTGAATACACCCCCTAAGTTTTAGACCTTTAAAGTAGGATTAATTTGATTTTTGAGGTTTGGGGGTGTATGCGTCATTCACCCCCAAACTCTCAATTTCACTTTTTTACCCACGACTTTTCCAATTTCAATCATGCGTGTCCAATTTCTCCTATTCCGTCCAAATTGGACTTTAACTTTGACTTTTGAGGGTAAAATGGTCATTTCAAGACAAAAAATGAAAATAATAAAAAATAAAATAAAATAATTAGTTTTTTTTTTTTTTAAATTTTATTTTGTCTTCAACCTATACACCACAAGTTATAATAGGTTTATAAAAATAAAAAAATACTCTAGATGGTTAAAAAGCCACTGGTCTACAATATTTGTTATATATCTCCGATAAAGTGAAGAATTTTAGAATATATCCCCAATAAAGTGAAGAAATATCTGTAAAAATAATTTTACACTTTATCTGTAAATAAATATCTGTATATCCCCAATAAAGTGAAGAAATATCTGTGTAAAATCATTTTTGGTCTCACGATATTTTGTGATATATCTCCAATAAAAGTGAAGAATTTTAGGATATATCCCCAATAAAGTGAAGAAATATCTGTAAAAATGATTTTACACTTTATCTATAAATATCTGTATATCCCTCAATAAAGTGAAGAAATATCTGTTTAAAATCATTTTTTACAGATATTTTATTTACATAATAAAGTGTAAAATTATTTTTATAGATATTTCTTCACTTTATTGGGGATATATCCTAAAATTCTTCACTTTTTCAGAGATATATCACAAATATCGTAGACCAATGAAAGTGTGTAAAATCATTTTTACAGATATTTATTTACAGATAAAGTGTAAAATTATTTTTTACAGATATTTCTTCACTTTATTGGGGATATATCCTAAAATTCTTCACTTTATAGGAGATATATCACAAATATCGTAGAGACCCAAATGGCGGCTTTTAACCACCTAGAGTATTTTTTGTTTTTATAAACCTATTATAACTTGTGGTGTATAGGTTGAAGACAAAATTAAAAAAAAAAAAAAAAAAAACAGAAAAAAACAAAAAAGCGATTTATTTTTATTTTTTATTTTTGTCTTGAAATGACCATTTTACCCTTAAAAGTCGAGTTAAAGTCCAATTTAGAAACGAAAATAGGAGAAATTGGACACGCAATTTGAAATTGGAAAGTTCAGTAAAAGTGAAATTGAGAGTTTGGGGGTGAAATGATGACACCCCCAAACCACTGAGAGGTAAACTGTAATTAATCCTAAAAGTATTATTCATCTAAATAGTAAGGTCTATAATTTTTTCAACTCCAATTGTTTGAGATCTACAATTGCATACTCTAACTCATTTGAATCATCCATGTGGGCCAGTACTGTTGGTTTTCATGGTCACAAACCAAGGTCTATATTTAGACCAACCAATAGACTTTAGACCTCCATATTTGATTTTTGTAATAGACCCAACCTCCTATTGGAGATGGATTTGGGGAAACAATGGTCTATAATTTAGACTTTAGACCCACCATTAGAGAAGGCCTTATGAGCAACTATTTATATCACGCCATTAGGGTTTTCGACTTGTAGCCAAACGGCGTCGTTTTGGCAAATTCGGTTTTTCGGTTCGGTTTGGTTTTGACACAGAAACCGAACCGAACCGGTTTGGTTCAGTTCGGTTTTTTCATTTCGATCGCGGTTTTTGTTTGCGCGATTTTTCGCCTCGGTTTTTTAGGTTTTCGGTTTAAGCCTACCCACCCTAGTAATAAGCAGAACTATAATTGGGCTGTCTTATTTTACCAAACAAATCGAGAACCGTCGAAAAAGGTAAAGACATTTCAGTTTTCTTATTTTACCGAACAAATCGGAACCCGGTCGAAAACGATAAGGTCCCGTTCAAGAAAATCATAACCTTGGCTTGTAGACCAAACTCGACGAAATAAAACAATTTAATTTAAAATGAATTAAATTTGCCTTCCTTGTGTTGTTTGCAGGGGTTCAAACCTTCTCTTTCTAAGATGCAAAACAATCAACCTCAATCACTATGCCACACTATTTAGTTGTTACATTGCATCTGAGACATGCATAACATTTTATTCCTTACATATTAAGCTGATAACATTAAACCCTATCCCAATAAAAAACATTTAGTCCTACCATCGACGCGTTGAAAAACTTCGGTTACCGAGCTGAAACTAGCCCTAACTATAACCCAGAATTGGATGGGACCCGCCATGGAATTTCACCATGAAATCCCAGGTGGAGTCTTAATGAGCCCACTTTTGAAAAACATCCTACCTAAAATTTGGTGAGAACACTTTCCCTAAAAATGGACAACCCAAACCCGTGGAAAGTAAAGTAAAACCACACTTCTAGAAAATTTACACCAACTTCATTGGAGCCACCTTACCTCGTAAACAAACAACTCCACCAAATGGATTATCATAAAACCAAACATGTCCAACTGGTAATTTAAAAGACTACAACTGAAAATTAGATGTTTACTTGTAATACGAAAAATTCAAAAATTCAAATTAATGTCCGATGACATTTTGGAAATGATTTCAGAGGGCGCAAGTACCTAATAATCACGAAGCTTGGAGAAGTGGTGGAATTAGTTTGAACGACATTTTATTTCAAAAATCGTACGTATTTAGAGGCGTCTCAAAAATCGACTTTTATACGTACCAAATTTGGGAAAACTTCCCTTCATGAAAGTTGTAGAGCTGCGTCGATAATAATCTAGATCTGCATATGTGGAGCATAATATTAGGAGTTCGTATGAATAAGTTATGAATATTTGAAAATTGGGATTTTTCTATAAATAGGAAAATTTTTCTGTTGTTTTTCATTAAGGGCCGAAAGCGTTTTCTTTTTTTGCGGAATAGTCCCCCTCTCTCTCTCTCTCTCTCTCTCTCGCAAAACCCTCCCCACCCTTGCAGGACACAGCCCAGGCGGAGCCCAGGCGCCACCGGCAGCAGGTGGCCGCTGCCCTCGACCCACGGCCACCTCCCGAGGTCGCCTCGAGCCACGCTCTCCCCTTGCCGCCTTGCACTCCGCCGTTGCTCCAAAGATGGATCCGAAGCCACCCCAGGCGCATGATTGATTGGACGGTAGGAAAACCACTTTTCCTACACGTTGCAAGCCGTCGTCCCCTGATTCGTGATCTCCTCCTCTCCTGATCATCCCTATGTAAGTCTTTCATCCACGATTTTGAGTGTAGGACCGCTAGATCAAGGTTTGACTTTTGGGGCTCTCGGATTCAATCTAGGATCACGATCGTGCGGCCAGAGATTAATCCAACTTCAACAGCTTGATCTAGGGCGATCTAGACCTTGTCTCGAGAAAAAGTCAGGTATTAAAGTGGTTCAATTCTGTATTTTGAAGAAGTTTGTAGTTTACAACTTTAGCATCCGAGGTGGTTGGCTAGGCGTTGGATCACCGCAGCGTTGGATCACTGGCCCCACCTCCGCATGTGTGCCGCGTCGGACCATATTTTGAGTTTATATTATACGGACGATGATCTATGCATCCATACGGCGTTTTGATATATTACAAGGCTATGTTAGAAAAAGTTGGTAAATAGTGGATTTCACGTTTTTACGTTACTATTTACTTCGGTTTTACGCTTTATCTTCGGTTTACGATCTGCGAAGATCAGACCATGGTTTTACTTCAAATTTTAATATGTTGATCGTATGACCGTCCTTGACTTTGTGAGGTCCGCGGGCGAAGATCCGGCAGATTGGATCTTACGTGATAATTGAGAAATAGTGATTGGCGATTACGTGAGAATCCGACCGTCAGGATTTTCATATAATTTTGTGGAGATGTTAGTAAGGGCGATTCAGGAAGATCTGACTGTTGGATCTTCGTGATAATTTTGGAGGGATGATCCTAAGGGCGTCCGTGAGGATCCGGCCGTTGGATCATCATATAAATTTGATCTGACCGCTGGATCATCATTAAATTAGAATCCGACCGCTTGGATTTCTGTATATGTGTGGTTTATGAATGATTGCTAAGTTAAAGATCGTGTTTGACTAGGTGGTTGATGGATTGATTGGTGAAATCGATTTGGATGGGTTGTTTTGGAATTTTATTAAGAAGAAGCCTTGGGGAATTTAGAGGTGAAGTAAACCTCCACGTGGTTCATATTACGAACGAATAAATTTATTTTACCTTATTTTGTCAGTAATTGTGTGAAAATATTTATGGAATAAATATTTGTTTTAAAATCATATGGACTTGATCAATTCACAGGTCCATAGGTAAGTAAAATGGTTTTAATTATACAAAAAATGAATTTCCACGATTTTCTTGTGTGTGAACTATAATTGGTATTAGTGGTGGCATTCCACTGAGTGGGTGATTACGTGATATATATATTTACGTGATTATATGTGGAATGGGTGTGACATTGAAGAGTGTGGAATTTGGGATGATTAAAATACTATGAATTGAAATTTGACTTATCATATTTATATGTGATGATCATGATTGATGAGTTCTTGTTAATATTCATGATTTACATTGGAGTATGTATAGAGTTGGAGAATGTAGGATTCGAGGACGAGGTGTCCAGAAGTTTGGTGATTATGGATAACCCGGTGTTTGTGTCTTGAGGACGGGGATGTCCAAAGTGCTTGACGGTTTATTATGCTAACCGGTTGTGTACGAGGACTCGGGGATGTCCAAAGTCACGGCGGTTTATTATTAACGAAGTTGTGTACCGAGGGCGAGGGGATGTCCAAAGCGCCAGCGGTTATAGTGTTAACCAAGTATTTTTGCCGTTGCTTGACCCTAGGCCAAGGTGTCGAGGTAACGCAGGCGCTTAGAGCTCTAACGTGTTATTGGGATGGACGGAGTGGTGTTATGTGGGTTGGGTGTTTGCGAGGACCAAAGGTGGTGTATTGTGATTTGAGGATTGTGAAAATGTATTCCTTGTGGTTTTCCATGAGTGGTTTTGATGTCTCTTTGCGAGGGCGTATCTTTGTTGAATTTTACTTGAATTGTAATTTAATAAATCAACAGTTCTTTCTTGTTTACTCATCTTGGTCTGTAAAAGCTTACGGGTTTTGTGTTGTTGCTGCAACTCGGTACACTATTCAAATTGTGTAGCCCGGGTAATCCTACGGAGACGAGGGAGAACCGGGCGGTGATCGTGCTTGGTTAGAGCAATGGTTATAGTTTTACGCAATTGTAATAGTAGTAAAGCGAGTTAAGCTCATTTGAGCATTACAATTTGATTTGGTGGGAGTGTCTTTGTAATAAATAACTTGAGGATTTAATTGGGTTATTGTAAATTTGAGAGTTGTAAAGTGTGGTTGTTTGTGAGAAAAAATTCAGGATGTTAGTTGTAATTTTAATTTATTATTCATGTTTGGATTTGAATTGATTATTCAAAATTGAGAGCGTGACATTTACAACCATGTCCGAGAGAAAATTCTACTCAATCCAGCCCATATTTTACAATAATATACTAAGCCTCAACTCCTAAGCCAAAGCGGCTACATGTGAACTAGGCATTTAAAAACAAAAGGGCCCAGGGGAAAGCATATAAAAGCGTTAAGCGTGAGTGGACAAAAATAAGTAATTGTAAAGAAAAAGGATTTTTATACTTTCCCACATTTTATTCCTTTAAAACTTCGATGCATGCAACATTTAGACAAACATAATCTGATTGAAGCTCAACTCAAAGAAAAAGCCGACTGGCCCACTAGTCTCAAATCAAGTAATGAAAAAAAAGAAAAAAAAAGATACTCAAAAATAAGACCAGCCCAGCTGGTTGAGACATAAAGCGTATGGGGAAGATAATATCACCATACAACATGGAGTCTCAGGACTGAGTGGAGGAGCCTCCTAGGCTCTACCACCTGCGACTTCAACCCACAAACACAAAGTAAGTGAGGGAGGAGCCTCGAACTGCAACTCACGTGAAAGAGGAGAACTGAAAATAGAGCAACCCAAGTATGGTGAATGAAACATTCAAAAATCCGTAAACCAATAAATCCCATAAAGCTTCCCCAAATCTACTTAATTAAAACCTCGAATGCGATTCCCAACCCGTGCTTCGGAAAAATCTCAAGAAATAAATCAATGAAATTTAACGACATGTCCCACACGCCAAAATATGGTAGACTCTCAACTCAATAAACAAAATAAATCGAAAATAAAGTAAATTCTTAATCCAATTAAAATAAAAGGCAAACACCATTCTCGAAAGTCAACATCAAAGTAAGTGTCATAACTCAAACTCCACAATCTCGAAACATGCTGCGATAAGTAAATCCATGCATTTAAAAGAACAGTTGCATGCATAATATTTAAAACAAAGGTCCACTCACAGTATCACGGCTAATCATGCCGTCGATCAGCACTCTCTCCTCATATGAGGTCTCCCTCTCATCCCTGTACAAAGTGCCAATCGTAAACAACTAAACTATTCATCCGAGAAATTACGTTTACTTAAAATATAGCAGGACTCTAACCACCACTCCCAGGTGAATTAACACCTCCATTACTCTTCTGATTTAATCCAACTTCACCCACTAACATCAATTCATTAATTTAAAGGTTCTGGGGTAGAACCGAGAGAAATCGACCGGTTGGATTCTTGTAAATCGTTAACGAAATTCTGAATTCGGACAATTCACAATCGAAACAAAACTCCCTTCTATTTCCACCAAAATTACATTTTATAAGTTCTACAACATATATATAAGATTTAACTAGCTAAAAGCGAGAAAGCCAAAGCTGGCCTTACTGGCGCCACCCATAGTGGTGGCGGCGTGGGCCTAAATCAACTCCAACCCGGGCCAAAAATTTACTAGCACGATCATCTCATAAGCAATCAAAATCTTTCTCCAACTACAACAAAAGTCTGAAAAATACTTTGATTGACGGAAAAAGGAGTTGACCGAGAAAACCCTATTTGAGCAGTGGAAAGTTCAAATGGGTTGATTCTTCCTCCACGCTTGAATCACTTTAAGAGGCTTGGAGTGAGCTTCAGAAGTGTGCCTCGAAGGCGCTTCTAATAACTACTGGTTTGATGCGAAGGTGGCTTGGATTTATGGAAGAAATGGTGATTGACCTCCAACTTCTACAACTGATGAAGTTCTTAGCTTTGATTTGAAATTTTCCTTGGAAATTGTCGTGACCCACTATCACTTGAAGCGTGTCGAGGAGGACAAGTGGAGATAAGTAGGAAACAGAAAACCGAAGTAGAGAGAGAGAGAGAGAAAATGCGCTGGGGAGGGAGGAGAGAGAGAGAGAGAAATTTACTAGGGTGGGTTTTGGAAATGGAAAACCTACCCGCGATAACTTTTTCTTTTTATAACCATTTACCATAAACAGTAACTTTTGTTTTTTGGCCATAGTATAGAACTCCGATTTAAGCGTACCACATATATACGGACTCGGTTTAACGCGTCTTCTACAACTTTTGTGAACAAAATTTTCTCAAAACTGAAGGCCGAACAAAAGTCAACTATTTGGTCCACCAAAGCGCGTATCGAACAAAGTAAAAAGTAGAAAGTGAAATTGTCGTTTACCACCTAGATGACCAGTAAACCACGATAAAATTTGGGTTTGGGGCGTACTTGACTCAATTGTATCTAGGGAGATATAAAAATGATTGTTGGCCTCAAATTATGTCTAAAATTTGTGACCTCAATCTAATCTGCGACATGTCATGTCGAGCAAAGCGCATCGTTTCCACATCATGCCATGTACTTCTTGAAGAAAAAAAGAAAGAAAGAAGATCTTGACCATTTACCCATTTTAGGCCCAATAAAAGCTCAACTTACTCCACTGAAAGATTTGTGTGCCCACTTACATGAATTTAAATGTAAAAAGACAAGTTTGTCCTTTAAATAATTAAAAATCATTGGAGATTTTCTCCGGACTCGGTCTCATGGGTTGCTTTAGAATCGATCGTATCGGTGGAGATTCCCAAAGAGGTAAGCCAAAGACTTTTATCACATCCCAATAAATTTTTTATTGGAGCAATAAAATGTTTATTGGGTATCATTGAGGAAGCTATAAAACAGGGGCGCTGACTCAGGTTACTGATCGAGGAGGTTGTCTGCGAAGTTCGCAAGAGGTCATCCGGAGACTTTTATTATCCTCCCTAATAAAGCCCAATAAATTTTTATTGGAGGGCAATACAAATTTTATTGGGGCAATAAAACAGGATGCCTGGGACTCTAGT
Source organism: Dioscorea zingiberensis (assembly GCA_026586065.1). NCBI lineage: Eukaryota > Viridiplantae > Streptophyta > Magnoliopsida > Dioscoreales > Dioscoreaceae > Dioscorea > Dioscorea zingiberensis. Next base: position 163,376 of record JAGGNH010000122.1, read on the forward strand.
CACCGGTTTGCGGGAATTCTGACGGCCGTGATGGATTTGGATCCTGGCGATAGGGGATGGGAGTCCCGTGAAGTCTCTCTCTATGTGACAAAGGGAAAGAGGTCAAAATTGTCCCAAAAATAAACTAAAAATAACTTAATTGGATATTAGGGCAAAAAAATGCAATTAGTTGGGTAAAATGGGCATACTTATAAGATGTTAGGGTGAATGAGGTTAGTGTAGGTCAAATTTGGGTAAATGGACATTAGAATCAAGATATCTTCTAGTCATCACATATTTTATCATATGAGAAATCAGTATGTTTTGAAATGATTTTGAGATATTTGATCATGTGAGAATTCATAAGGATTTTTGAGATATCGAAGTTTTAAATGAGTTGATTTACTTGCATGTTTTATGATATCGATTAAAAACTGGTTTAGAGTATTTTAGCGAAAAACTTTTACGCGATGCTTTGCTTCATTTGAGAATAAAAATATTGAAAGCATTAAATTTTATTTTATTTCCTTAAAATCATTTATTTTTCAGTCCACTCACTCTAAGTTTTCAATGCTTTTCCCCAAACTTTTCAGTTTTTTTCGTGCTCTACTTGATTAGTTGAGATTAGGCGTGCATAGGAGTCGAGGCATTGAGTCTACCACTTCCATCCTCGGTTGTAGGTTATATGTTTAACCTACTTATATTTGCATACTTCAGCCCTTGGTCTAGATTAGATTGCTCTGAATGCCTAAAATTAGTTGTAATAATAGGTTAATATTGGATATTGTGTTTAAGATTTATTTTTTTATTACTTGGTGGAAGTTGAATTGTTGAGGGCACGTAGGCTTATAGAGATTGAGTTGTTGTTGACTATTAGATGTGTGTCTTTGTTTTTCACAGGCTTGGGGTAGTCTAGGCCTCGTCATTTAGCCTGCAAGGCCCGGCAAGGGTAAAATCCCAGCCCACATAAAATTCCTCAAAAGGCCCACCAATGGGTAGAGAGGATGGGGCTTGGTCTAAAGGTTTGAAGCGGCCCGGCTGGTAAAGCTTGGAAATTAAATACTATACTATGTGTAGTTAATTATATATACTATATATAAAAATTATATATTAGATAATAAAATGCATATATATATATATATATACGCGCGCCATACATGCGCCTACGCTTAGCATGCTGACACATACACATGTGTTCTTCCCTAAAATTAAATATTACAAGCTATACTTTAAGAACCCTAATTAACGAGATTAAATTGTTTAGAACTAAGAGAACCACGTGCCCCGACCGGATAGCGCAGGGCTACCCGGCAGGCTCAAGGTTTCGAAAAAGCCCGCAAGGCCTTGTTTATATGGGAGTGGCTTGGATGCGTAACATTTTTAATGAAGCCCGCCTCGGTCCGTCATTATGTAAAAGTGGAAGTACTCGGGCGCGGGCGATTTTGTGTTAATATCGGTGCCCGATCCCGAAAATATATTTTTGGTTGCAGGTGGGGACAGGATTTTGATTTTCCAAAGTTGGTACCGGCAAATGGTAAGAGAGGCTGGATAAAGGGTTGTGAAGAGAGAGAGAGGGCAAGGAACAGAGAGAGAGAGAGAGAGACAGCTATAAAGTGCAGGAGGTGATCAGAGGTCCCATTAGAAGATAAGAAAGACGGAGGACTTGTAAATATATCTTATAGATATGAATAAAAACATATATACATACATACATACATACATACATACATACACAATCCGAGAAATGCGGACCAGGCTCCAAATTTGTATTCAAAACTTTAATACCAGTCACCGTCCTCCGCTTGTTCAATCTTTCGGTATAGGCTTTGGTGAATAGTAATTTTTATATTTTTGATACCAGCCGGCCCCACCTATTTTCAATAAGGGTTAGGACCCGGATTCGGTATTCGGTTTGACCTACCCAGCCCTAGTAAAATATTGCGAAGATTTTGTACCTCGCCCAAATCCCAACTCGTTACTTGATGGCTTTGGCCCAGTTCTTGACGCACCCCTAGGGTAGCCTATTTTTGGGGTAATTCTGCCAAATTTTGTCTTGGCTAATGATGTTTTGCAATCTCAACTCAGCTTTGCTTATTATTCTCTCAAAGTAAGGACTTTGAGAGCTCAACTTTTCTTCATCCTTTGTTACATCTCAACTTGTTTTCCCTTGCAATCCAATCTCAATTCTTCCATCATTTTCCGTATTGAATCTTCAATTCTTGGTGACTTTGCATGTTGAAAAACTTGAAGCTATTATTGGAAGGGATTTGAACCCATGTTCTCTTATTCTTCATAGGCTATTCGGTTCACGAGTCTTATCTTCTTCTTCATAGCTATTGATTTGAGATCGAAAGCAAGATTTGGATTCATTGATTCAAACAGATAAGCGTAACCAAAGAATCGAGGAAATGAAACGATTTTATCGGTTCGGGTTTTGCTTTCGGTTCTAGAGGCTGATATTCTTCAAACTGAACCAAGTTTAGTACATCGGTTCGGTGCCGGGTTTCAGTAGATGGTGAGTGGAGACCCACCTATCCCAGCCCTATTTGTCATTGCTTGTCTTTGTAGGCTCTATGATGTAATGCGACTTCCCTTTTAGCCAGGGAAATGGTTGGCATGTGGCATCATATCAAGCTAAAATCCAGCCCCTTCAAGTACTCATGTAATTAAATCTAAAGACAATTCTAATCTAGCTAGCAGGTTCTATATTATTTGAAAATCTAGTTTTATTATAATATGATATGATTGTAATATGAAGTTATTTACTTTATAACTAAAGGCAAAACAAAGAAGGCAAGACTTCCATTTAATGAATATTAGCCAAAAACGGCCCGAACTTACTGATCAGTTAGTGTTGTTGCTTACAAAAAGCTCATCATCATCATTTCTACACCGATGGTTGCATATATGAAGAGAAGACTGATATTACAGAAACTGCTGAGGAAGGCAAAGATGAGCAAGTCCAGATGCTATATATATGTCATATTGATAGAAAGCGATGGTCTATTCCTGAATTAATTTCATCCCACATTTTCAAGTACTGTGCAGCCGTGATAGAATCCTGGGACAGCTCCCCTGTAGAAGTTAAGAAATTTGACATAACCTGCGCAACGCATATATCCGAAAGCGTTGGAAACAATCGGAGGGTGGGTCAGAAAAACGAACTCGAGAAATAAAAATTGAACAATGTCGAAGAGAAAGGAAGCAAAATATGATTATCAGTTATCACCTCTCTTGTAGCATATAGAAATCAAACGTGACATGCCCTCACTTGATTTTCCTTCTTTCATCTGCCATATATGGATAATTGTACAGCATACAACCCTGGCCGATTGAATATGCAGTCCCCAAACAATAAAAAGCTGCATGCAAAAACGTATCATGCAATTGATTTATTCCTAGATTTAAAACTGTGTTTCTGCAATTGATATATCTATAATGGCATGTAATAATTAATCAAGTCATATAAAACCATCTAGAGGGATGACCTTCTAGCTTTTTTTAGATGAATTTACGTATATTTATCGAGAGACAAAATATTGTCCTGGGGTTATTGTTACATTCCTCTCAAATTGGTGTATAATCTCTCATCCAATTCAGCAATCATATTCTTTTAATTACGAGATTACAAAAATATGGTTAATTGGTACAATCCCATTCATATTATGCACCAATCTGAGGTAGGAGTCTACTAATCTACTCTTTGCACAATATCTTCACTTTTTGATCAAACTATGGAAACGCTTGTAAAGTTTTCAATTGCAATATATGAGAGTAAAAGAGACAATTATTCAGAATCTAGCAAAAATAAAGAGCATCTATCTATATGTGAAACTTAATAGATTTTTCTTCCAACCCTTAACTTTTGAAAAAATTCAAAAAATTTACGTGTCTATGTAAAGGGGAGGGAGACACTTTAATCAAATTGGCCGGTTCACAACTTAATGAAATGAAATTCGATATATATACATACCGGAACCCTACTTCGTCATAAAAAGTGGGAGGGTGTAAGGGTTTTCCAAGCTTTTCCGTTCTTATGTGTAAGGGAGATCAGTTCGAGATTAGTTGATGCCAAGGATGCACCATGGACGTAAAGGCCTGCCAATGGCGCTCATAGGATCCATAATATCAAAAGGAAATAACCCGAGTGATTTTTGGAGAGGGAAAGCATTTTGCTGCTGCTTTCTCTTCAGACTCGAACTATTTCACTCTGCCTCGATCTACGCGGGTCCTGATGGCCTGGACTTTTGGTGAACAGCACTATTCCACCTAATAGGCCCTAGTTTTTTCTTTCTTTCTTCTTTCTTTCTTTCTTCCTTCTTCATTATTTCCTAATTTTTAAAACACAGGTTGCAGAAGACTCCCGAAGGTGTACCATTAATTGCTCTCTCTGGATTAGTTTTTTATTTTTTAGGAAAAAAAAATGAGATTATTGCGTTCCCGAAATAAGGTACACAAACAATTTGCAATGGAGCCAAAGAAAAATAGAGAGAATATAAAGGGATGGTGTTTTCTTAGCATCTCCAGCGAAGTGGTCTTTTGTCACGTGAAAGACAAACAGATATAATTGACCTGTCCAAACTCTTATCAAACAGCATATATGTCATATACAGGGTGGAGTTGACATAGAGGCCTTCCTCTGGTCAAATTTGACAGCTTGAACTCCACTTCCTATCTTTATTTTTTTATTTAGTGACTTCTCTTCCTTCTTTTTCTCTCTCTTCTTCCCCACAGGAGGTTTTTTTTCTCCTTCTTTTTCTGCTACCATGCATGCATTTTCTCAGGCAACAATTAGAGATTGAATGATCTCCAAAATCTTGTATTCTTAATATCACGCATGAATTTTGAAAATAACAAATTCAAATCCGAAACATGAATTAATACAACTCACATAAATACAACCTGAATTTTTTTTCTCAAAACAACCACACCTCACATCGCTGCGAGTTATTACATAAAACCAAATCTCAAATTTGTTTTATTACAGCACACTCTCAACACAAATTATATTGTAAGAGCTCAAATGTAGGCATAACTTTCACCTCACAATTACAATTGCTGTAAAACTAAAACAAATTCTCTAACCCATACGATCACCGTCCCCGATTCTTCTTTGACCTCAGTAGGATTCAGCTACACAATTTTGAATAGTGTATGCGGGATTTACTTGGCAACAACACAAACCGTGTAAAAACTTTTGACAGCCCGTATGAGTAAACAAGGAATTACACGCGATCTTTTAAAAGTAACAATTCAATTTCAGTATCTCTTAGCATAATAATTGAAGTGCACAAGCGTCACTTCAAGCATCAATCAACTTCACCGCGTCTCATCATGACTACTCAAAACAAACAAATCTGTTTACCTCAATATATACTCACTTGAGGCTTATGATTAAATATATTAATCATCCATACCGTACATACCCATATATTATACTCCGTCTCAACATGACTACGCAAAAACAAACAGCTATCAAGGTTAATACTCAATATATACTCCGCGGGCTTATGATTTATTTATATAAATCATCCCATACGCAGTATATTATACTTACAAGGCTTATGATTAATTATGTGCTTAATCACCCCATTCAGTATATCATACTTACAGGGCTTATGATTAAATATATTAATCACCCCATTCAAGATCACATTATATCATACTTACAGACTTATGATTAAATATATTAATCATCTCATACCGTGATATTATACTCACGTCTCAACATGACTTACGCCAAAACAAAACAACTATTTTACTCAATATATACTCTCACAGGGCTTATGATTTATTTATATAAATCATCCCATGCAGCATATTATACTTACAAAGTTTATGATTAATTATATTAATCACCACCTATTCAGTATATCATACTTACAGACTTATGATTAAATATATTAATCACCCTATTCAATGCATTATATCATACTCTATCGGGCTTCTATGATTAAAATATATTAATCACACCATTCGAGTATGATGGCTGACAGGACTAGAGCTCTATTTGAGAATCTAAGAGTGTCACCTTGGCCAAGGTTCACCCTTACGCAAAATATTTGCCTCCTAAAATCACTGGAAACTCCTCATTTAACTCATCTCAGCGACTCAACTATTGCACTTTACTCAATTACTCTTTTATGCACACTCAACTCAACCTATAAGATAAATTACATATCTTCTAGAGAGTAATGCTTCCTGAATAACACAACCTAACTCATTTAACCATATCAATATCTTCACATCCAATATCACACCATCCAATATTAATTCCACATAAATATTTATATATATGAAACCATTCCCTACGAGGAATGATTACTAACATCACCACCATAGTTCACATGAAATAAAACAAAAATTCATTTTATAAAAATAAATTCATTTTACTTCTACCTATGGACCGTAGTCGAACAAGTCCATATAATTTTAAAACAAATATTTATTTTCATAAAACAATTTCCACAATTTCCCAATTAAATAAAATCACCCGAATTCTAGGTTCGGTGGAAATGGAGCAACTATAAGCATTTACTTTCATTATCTATATTCCCGCTGCAAATTTTGCTAATTCAACACAATACACACCAAAACCCGCTCACCCAACAAGGAAGACCGCGTCAATCACCTAATCAAACATACAGCCTTAACTTAGCCAACAACTCCAAAAAACATACTCAAACAACAATCCAAGCGGCTCGGATCGAAATTAAATGATGATCCAAACGATTGAGGATCCTCACGGATAAGCCTTTAGGATCACCCTCCAAAAATCATCCACGAAGATCCAGCCGGCCTCGGATCTTCACAGATAAATCCTTACTAAACATCTTCTACAAATTTATCACGAAAATCCGACGGACGGATTCTCACGCAATCGCCTCCTAATCACTGTTTTAGCATTTATCCCCGAAGATCCAGCGGTGGATCTTACGCCCATGACTTCCACACAAAGCCACTGGGACAGCTCATAAGACTCATTTACATATCAAAACTATAATTCCATCGGCGGTGATGAATCTTCACAGAGATCACAGAATTGAACGATGAAATGCGTAAAATTCATAACTTAAACATAACGATCTCTAAAAATTATGAGATTATATCTGCAAGCGATGCGTATAGAGCCACGTAGAACACAAAAATGGGCCGGAAAGCTGTCGCTTAAGGTGGCCGGAATTCGGCCCAGGAAACCACCAAATATCCGATGGCGGCGCCGCCGCCATCCAAAGTCAAAATTTGACAAAACTCCCGACATCAAAGTCCTTCATCTCAACTCCAATTTCACACTTTTCATAACTACACCAAAATTGAATTATAAGCCAAAAGAGTCGAATTTTACCTCACAACATTTTCAGGATCCCGGATGAACCCTAGTTTCCAAATCCGATGCGAATTCGATAAAAGCACGGCTCGATTTGATACAACCCACCTTAGGATAAATGATCTACATCCTGAAGTGCAGAGATCAGCAACCTTCAAGAAAAATGGCAAAAGGTGGCCCAGGAGGGAGAACAATAGTGGCCCGAAGTGGCGATTTCCGACTTCGGCTGCACCATGTTAACCCGACTTGCGAGACCACCACGATGGTTATTTCCCATCGATGTCTTCTTGAAAGTTTTAAAGGACTTGAGCTGAACGAATTTGCTTTTGGAAGCGAAGTCGATTAGAGGTCTGCGTGGAGATATGGCTGAACAAAGGAGAGCCCAGAAAAGCGGTGGGGAAGAAGCGATTTTAGCCGTTGGCGGTCAGCTACTTCGGTCTCGATTCTTCTTCTCCGGCTTCGTTTCAAAGTTCGATTGGTTGCCCAGACTTCATGTATATAAGACCAAAGGCGAGCAAAAGCCCTCAAGAACTTCGGCCAAAGGTGGCGGAGTTGGGGAAAACGATGGAGGCCGAAAGGAAGGAAGCCTTGGAATTTGGGCTTCGGAGAGAGAAGCGGGGAGGACTACCTGGAATTCTGGAAATTACGTCCTTGTTTGCAATTTCCGAGGAAATAGAAATGTATTTATACCAAA